>VWZO01017850.1:0-23203 GCA_013396975.1 Bucco capensis
GATCTTCGTTCACAAAGCCTAGCTGTGACTCAGAGTTCAGTTCCATATTCCCAAAGTTCAAATATTATCAAGCAATTTTAGGAGACAAGTTACATATATTTTGTTGTTGCAGCCATGTTCATACACATCTTGTTGCTCCAAGAAATATTGCTCAGAATGCCTTTAGTTGTATGGCATCACATAGCACTTATATGATTCATCAGCTTGTGACTCTCTGGAATTTTTAACTGACATGATTTCGATCCCTCATAAAAACAGTTATTTAACCATTGTATGAGAATTAACTTTTTATACAGGAACTCAGCTTTATTTTTGAATGTAACTAAGTACAGATGAAATCTGATAACAAGAAATAATGAAAATGTGCTTTCTTCAGGCAGTCCTCATCTCCATGCACTGTTACTGCTTTGGGAAAAAAATTGCCTTTATTGACTTGAGACATGTGATCAGGATGAGTACATGTTCCTGGTTACTTTCACAGCAACATGTAAGGGCTCAGACCAGAGGCTTTCTATGGTTTTGCCAGATCATTTCTCCACTTTTGTTTTGTTGCTGATACTCCCTCTAGTACATACTTTTGTTTATTACCTGTTTCTCTACTCAGTCCCAGTTGGAAGATCTCCTCACCCATTGATCCTGAGGTTGCTTCATAGGTAACTTCTATGTACCATTCCCATATAGGTGCTTCCTGAACAACAAGCATTAATTTCAGAAACTGTTTTATTAGCACATGCTGAAAGGCTCAGCATTCCATTGCTCACCCACAGTTAATATATTGCCAGAGTGCTCTTTGGCTCCCTTTTTCATTTCACCTAAATTATTCAATGATTCAATATATGGAGGGAAGTATCCTGTGCAGCCTGGATTGAAATCCTTTCCACACAGTACTTTTCTCATGTTACTTACAATATGACCTTTTTTCTCCAATATTGCATGTAAAGAATTTTTTTACAGCCATTGGATTTGAAAATGTGGAATTTACTACCAATCCGTTTGCTTTTCTTGAAGTCAGGGCACATGACTGGCAGAGGAGAAAGAGTTAAATCAAATGCATTGCTTCAGAATAGCGATATTAATTACTTTTATAAATTAAGTATGATGGATATATGAGGTACAGTGTCATTTGCTTGGAAATATTCATTAGTGCCTTGAACTTTATTATTCTACAGCTTAAACTTATTTTAAACTCACTACAAAATTCTAGAATAAAGATTAGTGCTGCAAAGAACATCTGATTCATGCATTCATGTTTTTGCTGTTTGGGGCTATACTACATGATGCTATTACAAGTGCGCTGATGGCCGAAAAGGCCAATATGAGATAGACAAGAGCGGCTGCAAAAGGCACAGCAGAAGGACTCCTTAAGAGGTATAATCTGCAAGACATGGTTCTTTCTACGCTGTCTTTTCTCCTTAAGAGTGAACCTGTGTGCCTTCTCAAAAACATCAGTGGCATTAAAAATAGTAAGTCTCCAGACCTCCCAATTTGTTCACGAAGCCTAGCCATGGGACATGATACTATATTCAAGTGCTGCTGGATGTAGTATTGGTTTTGTTGTTGCACTGGACAGGAGCAAAATAGATGTATTTCACCAGAGAAGATGAGTGACTTTCTGTGGATGCTATGCACGGACTCTGACCAGAAGTAATCTCTATTCAGAGGGTTGAATTCTAATTTCTAGAGTACATTTGAAGATGGAATGCATAAATTGTTGAAAGCATCTTTGAAAAATAGCTATTATTTCTATGTAATAACTAACATTTGTGCTTTGCTCTTGCAACTCAGATTTATGTTCAAAGAGTCATCTGGAAATCCAGACTGAATTTTTTGTGGTGAATATGTATTTCTTAGCACAGTAAAACACCAATGTAAAATTATTCTCAGAATGGCACCCTTGAAAGATATGAAAGAGCTCTGAAATATACTTAAACTGGAAGAAGTTTCTCTGCTAAAGTTTCAGAAGTTTCAGAAATACTATTACCAGATTAAAATTCAGCTTACTTTGGCAGCAGCCAGTGATGGGAATACAGCCATGACTGGAATGCTGTGTCATGATGCAGGACTCAAAGCACCTGATCCCAGCAAGTACTCTTCCAACAGTGCAACTTCAAGACTCATTCAGTTCTAAATAGCAGTGGCCCTGAAATATATCCCTAGATATGCATCTGAATAGAAGTGCTCTCCTTTTTGGCTAAAAATTGGTTGCTACGGCCCATGCTTCTCTGCTGTTTTGAATAGAATTCACTGCTGATTGATAGGCTGTTTCCAGAGGTGGAATTTGTGTGCTTAAAAAACTCCATCCTACCCTGTACTGTTAGATCTGAGACATCTTCAGTTGCCATAGGTATGTCTGGGGGTTTGAGTGTAACATTTTGCACAAAGCAAGATAGTTAAGCCATCATTCAAATGTACACAGGAAATTTTACACATATGAAACTTGCAAATTTGTGTATTTGGCATTAAGATTAATTTAGAAATAAAGCTGACTGATAAAAAAAACCCCAAACCAACAACAACGTGGAGTTCTAGTACCTTTTAAAAAATAAATTTCAGGAAATGGAAGCTTGTTCCTTGATTGTTTTGTTTGATCAATAGAGACTCCTGACACAGATGCACACAGTGAAGTCGTGTTATGTTATGCTTGCTTTCTTTAGGAAATAAGTTTATAACTGAAAAGTCAGCCTTGTTTCTCAAAATCTGGTGCGTACTGCGACCAATGCCAATTTTTTTTTTTCTTTTACTCTTTGCTATCTTTTGTCTTTAGAACTTAAATTGTGCTTATTGTTGTTAGATTTAGATTGTGGGTGAGAGCACAGTGTGAGTGAGAAGGAGGGGAGTGCAATAGGGGCCACTTGAGTGTCCTACTCCTGGCTGGGTGCAGTTATTGCTTGTAATTAGAGTAGCTCCCCTGGTGCAGTCTATGGCTGGTTGTCAAAGGGCTGCCGCGGCTTGCAGTTTGGTTCTGTCCTCAGCAGCAGTCATCTCCTCGGCATCTCAGGCTGAAGCTCACTGAAAAGCAACCAGGAACACTGTTTAGGACTCTTGAGTGACCTTGGAGTAGCATAAAGTCCTGGAGCACTGGGTAGGTGCCTTTTCTTTGGTTTGTGGCCCCTAAGCAGGGCTTTGGTTAGGTCCTTGTCAGTGTTGGTTGTTGCTAATGGCCCCCAGCAGTCTATCAAGAAAAAGAATATCTTATAGAAATTTATCGGTCTGCCTCTGTGAATCAGAAGGTAGTGTGGAGAAATGGTCCCCAAGTGTACAACTGGCTTTAAGTGGCTCAGCTGCTTTTCTGCATTTGAGTGACAGTGGCATTAAGGCAGCACAGAAACCCTACTATTCATCTTTTCTGGTAGAGCAGCTGTCTTTCAATAACGGCTAGAGGAATGCAGCTTTCCTCTATGACACTGATGTGAGGCAAGTTAAGATAGGAAGGATAATAAGTTCATGCTTAGAGGATTACAGTATTTCCTTTACCTAAACAACTGACTAAGGTAAGAGGTAAATGTTTGTTTACCATCTGCAGATGTTATGTAATTTATATAATTTATGTAAAATCAAAGCATTTCTAAATAATAGATAAAACCTGATTTTTTCCCCATCTGTATTTTTTGCAAGTACATTAATGTTCCAGCTAAATAATTAAAAACAAAAATATGAATACAATAATTCCATTTAAGTTAATTAATACTAAGAATACATAAGCTAGTAATAATTAATGAAATCCTAAAGCTTTTCCCTTTATCCCCAGTCTGTCCTCTCTCCTCCCCCCATCTCCTTTACCCCAGTCTATGGATTTAAGTTGTGTATATATATCCTTCAAGAAAATGAAAGGTTAAGTTTTTGTTTAGGATGGAAGTGTTAGCCCCTGAGAAGAAAAAACATGAAGAGAATGAAGATTTGCAACAGTATCATCAGAAGCCTGCAAACTGCAAGAAATTGCTTAGGAATTGCTGCTTGATAAAGCGAATTTTTGCCTGGAAAAGTCTGAGCTCTAAAGGTACCCTTGTTATTTTTAGTGGAATTTTTAGTGTAGAAGAAATTGTTGTCTTTCCAAGAATTCAGAATTTTTGATACAGTGGTATTATTGGATTTAACATCAGTCGAGTTACAGGTACAAAAAGTCTCTGCTGTCTATTGTGAAAAGAGATTAAAAATGGTACAGCTTTGATCTAAGACGCTTTATCTTTATGTGATATAAATAATTCTACTGCATGAACATTCATTTTGCAGCATATTAAAATATATGGTCTGCAGAAAAGGTCTGCAGAAAAAAAAAATCCTTCAATCAGAAGATAAATGATAAATGTAGAATTTCAGCAATTAAATGTATTAATTTACTAGGGCCCAACCCCAAAATCTGTTTTGATGAGTAAAACCTCCTTTGATCACTGCCAGACTATATTCACATGGAAATTACATGATCAATCCCTTTGTCTTTGAGGAAATGGAGAAAGGTAATATCCACATATCACTTTTATACATGACGATCTGTACTCTATTTATTAACAAATACTGAAAGTAATGCTTCTTTTTAAATTAGAAGTTGGCTGTGAAATACCTCACCCATTGAAAGTCTAACTCTTTTATGAATAGTAAATTAAACAGCAACCATTCTGAAGTGATGGTTAATCTGCTTCACTCTATCTTCCTCAGGAACATACATACCGTTAAGGATTTCATTTTATGCATTGATTCCTCTTTTTACTTTCATATTTGTACTGTGCAACATGATGTCAAAACAAAAAAACACTGCCCCAAAACAACCCTTTTGTGGTTTGGCAGCTTTTTCATCCACTTACATAAAGTTTATGAAAATAAAAAAACAGGTTCTCAGGAGACTGAATTTCTGTTAAAAAGAATGAAAATAAAAAGCATTACTTTTTTGTCATGAAGAGCAAAGTCACCATGCCCTGAGTGATATTTTATTTGCACATTTATTTTAAAAAATATGCTCTAGTATCTCAGTTTCAGCATTTAGGAACAATGAGCTGCTTAAATACCACCTTCCTCTGGTTTTAAACTGCTCTTATCCCTGTATTATCCCAGTAAACAAGTGTTTGATATGCCTTTTAATCTAAGTATAATCATTTAGCTATTCTTGGCCACTCATTTTTAAAGCTTTAGGGTAATATTTCCAGCAAATGGGGCTAATTCAATCACCATGTATATTATAGTTTGCTAAATACATGTTTGATTTCTGATTACTGTATAATTCTCTGCACTTTCTTTTTTTTTTTTTTTGCATTTTTACTTATGAAGCAAAAATTAATGTGCTGTAACTCTTTCAGAACACATCCTCGTTTTCATGGAAATTTTAGAACTTCTCATTTTTCATCAGCAATCTCAGCATGCCTAAGGAACCAGCTCTCTAGAAATGGTGTGTGACTCTGAAGCAGTTGGCACTGAAGTTAATAGGTCTGATTATTCAGTACCTGTAAACTGGCCAATAGTTTGCACATCTGGAAATAGTCTTAAAACACTTGATAAGTAATGACAGAATTGAGGATTTATTTTGTCTTGGTAAAGTGGGTTAGCAAATGTATGAATCAGACTCAATTAAGTTACTCTGGATTAGTCCAGCAAAGACAAAATCAGAATCTGGCACATAGTTAACTCAAAATAAAGCTATTAATTTTGCTTTATCTAGTACCAAATGTTAGAAAGTACATTTCCATAGAGATACCATTAAAATAACCTTGGAATATTTATCAAGACCAAGAAGACTGAGGTCCTGAGGTACTTTCTTCAGCATTGTTCTGTTGTCCAAGGTGACCTCACTGACCAAATAGGTTTTCTTGAAGGTCAATACTAGAGCTTAGTGATGTCTGTTACACAAGTTGTATATGGCACATGCAATTGCATTCCTGAGCCGCAGCTAGGGCATTTACGAAACCTTCTAGGCTTGGCCACAGAGATGCTCATCCATTTGCTGGAATAATTTAAGAGGTCTACTGTAATTTCACCTACCTCCTAGTACCCATGGCAGAGCTGTGGTAGCTACAGAGCACTGACTACCAAGATACTTGGTCAACACCTAGTGTTATCTGTCAACAAGAAGAAGGTGGGCTTGCAAATGATATTGTGGTGGCAATTCCAAATTAGATACCCTTTTACACAAATCAGATCCCACATTGGTTTTCTTAAGCTACCTAATTCTAGTAAAGTGGTATAAAAAGAATTATTAGGCAGTTGAAGCTAGCAGTTTAGTATTTAAAAAAATGAAAGGTTTTTATTCATATTTTTAAAAAATAGTGAAAACTAAATACTGAATTATTTGTAATCCATTGTCATTATAACAGTTTGTAGCTGGAAATACCATATAGTAATGTATATTTGATATTTCTTTTAAAACAAAGATTATTTCTACTCTACAATTTGTTTTTCTTAATTTGGTTTATTTGTATAATCTTGAAACTGAGTTTGTCAACTTATTGTTTTAACTTTGTAGAATTAATTATACTTTCAGAAACAATTTCCATTTATGAATTTGGAGCAGGCAAATAAATATTTGATTTACTGCAATGTTCAGATGATTTAACTCTTATCTTCAGAATGAATAATCCTCACTCTTACGATAAAATCTTAGAATGTCCTGGCACTGGGGATGTCTTCCTGCTCTCCTTGCTTCAACATCTCTCGAAGGAATAAGAAAAATATTGTAACTGAAATACTGGAAAGATAATTACACTCAACCCTTTTCAATGCAGTATTTAAATGGCATGAATTTAGTGCAGTAGTGATTACTCCAAACGAAGAACAAGAGAATAATAATAATAAAAAAAGCCTTAATTTTATTACAAAGAGAATTAAATTGAATAATACTGTTGACAATGGGAAACAATTCCACACTAAAGACGCTGTTTATCTGATTATCAGCTGTTTATTTATAATCTTTTTTATATTGTTTGTGTTTCCTCAAACCACGTATTTATAAGTTGAGTTTTGAATAATTTAGGAAAAAATCTAAGCTGTCAATCAATGTGTGTATTTTTCCCTGTCAAATAGTACATTTGACGAAATAGTAAACAAAAAAATAACCCAAGTCATTTGAGAATTAAACATTTTGCTCTCCCTGGGGTACTTTGTACACTGTCAGACCCTGAATGCCTCATAAAGTTCTTGCTGGAGATTGTCAGAATTTTTTTTTTTAAATATAGAATTTGTTGAACAGGATAATAGTTTGTCCCCTGTAGTCTGTTTGGTTTTACTTCTCCTATGCAAATATGCTGACCATTACTTTGAAATCTAGTCACATCTCAGACCATTAAAAGAAATTTTCCTTACAGGTGTTCAAAATCAACAAGAACCTTTGAACTGAAATATACTTCCAGTGTCTCACAGTATTAATTCTTGTGTGCTTGTTTTTGTACCTATTTTAATGGGCAGTGCAGCAATGGGGCAAAGATAACCTGAAAGTTAGACAGTGGTGGCAGCAGAATTACACATAAACAGGGTTTGTAACCCACTATTAAAACCCACAACTGCCTTAATTAGAAGCTATCACGACTACTGATTAGGAGATGAGTTGGTTTTAACTTTATTAGTGGAGCAAAAGCATCTTCTTTTTATTTGCTTATGCATGTGAGTGATAGCTGCTGAAATGTGCCTGGTCCTAGTCATCCTCCCATGCAGGAAGAATATGATATAAATGACATCGATAAAAATGACAGAAAACAACAATAAATAATAGATGTCCAGGGTTAGGAACTGCATATATTCCTGAGTTCATTCTTTTGCCCCAGTAGCTGCTCTTCACTATGAGACTTCTCTTGAAGGATGGCTGATAAACTGTTCAGAACTTAACTTGTTCAGTAATTGATTTTTTATGGCCTGTCAGATGTGTTGGGTTTTACTTCGTGTCACGTCAAAGTACTTCATGTAGTTTTCTAGGATTTTTTTCCCCAGTTTTCAGACAGATGCTTTGAGTGCTTTTGGGTTTCTGTTGAATTTACAAATTTGTATCATGAGAGGACTTCACAGAACTTCCTATGGGCACTAGGAAAAAATTGTCCTATATGCCTATAGAATTGAAGCTCACATAACTTTTCTATTTTAAGTCTGAGAGCCTCTAAAAGAAGACAAAGAAAAGAGAGACAGATGGAGAAAGGAAGGAGAATTTGGAGAAAAAGAGGGAATCACCAAGGACCATGCTCCTTGCCAGACCCCCTTCTCCTTTCTATTCTAGATTGTCAAAGTGCAGATGATCAGACCATACCCTTTGACATCTTTCCCGAATGCTCAATAAGCAGACTTTTTAGCCCATTGCTATATGTATTAACCACTGAACAGATTAACATATCTGAGATTTTAAGCTCTGAAGATAAACACGGAAATCCATTTAAAAATGGAACCTTTCATGGTTTTATGCAATGCAGAAACCTTTATTTGGTAAAAAATACAAGAAGAGAAATTTACTTGGGAAATCAAAATGAGCAGTTTAGCCCATTTCATGTACTTGAAATATTTCTGAAAATGTTTTACAATTTGGTGTTGATGTGTGTATATGTTAATCTTAAGCAAGATAGACACTAAATACAGGAATTTACAGGATTAAAATTTTAATCACTTTGTGCCTTTTAATAACTTTTTTCAGAGAAAATGAACATTGCTCTGTATTGCTTTAGGTATTCCTTTAATTACAATGAACTATGAATTAGCACTGTTTCTTATTCAGGTCTGGTAAGTTCTGGTTTTGGGGTGCCTTATACTTTCTGGCTCACTGTGCAAATGTTCCATGTTACAAAAATTTCACCTTCTTAACAAATATTACATACTTTGTATATACATATATTTTCAAGTCACCAAACTGGAAGGAAAACATTGATATATTTGATTTATTTGTAAAAGTGTTGCAAGTAATGAACTCTTTTATTTATTTCAGATTTTTTCCATGATACCATTATAGGACTCTATTCTTAGCTAAATAATTCTGCATATAAGAATAGAGATGCAATTGTCCATATTTACTATGTATGAAAAGATTGTTTCAAAAATGCTAATGGAACACGGTGGAAAACACAGGAACAAAGTAAGGGAAAAGAATCTATTTTTATTATTTTTTGGTTTGCTTTCCACCAAAGCCTATTCACCTGTTATAATCTCTGACAAAGTGGTTCTTATTAAAGGACCTGTCAAAAAGGAGAACCTTGTTGTTTGTTCTCTTCTTGCCAAATGCTAACTCCGAAAGAAAAATTGTGGCAATAAAATTAGAGGCAGGATGTAGTTTTCTTTTAAACTTACAACAGAGTGATCTAATTGCAGCAAGACTTGTAATAATCTCTTTAGGGTAGCTGCAATGGTTAATGGCACAAATTAACTGGAGAATGTGTTACACAGAAATGTTTTCTGTCTTTCTGGTCATTAAAAAGGGAATTGGAAAAACATTGATTCTCACAACGTAGAATCACTCCAGAGTGATTAATGTTTTTAAAAGGATTTTTACTGTGTATTTCTTGCTAAAATGAGCAATGCATGTAGCTAATAAAAATGTGAGACTCTGACACACATTTTTGTAAGTATGCATAAAATTACACAGCATCATTTTTTGGCTCAAGAAAGTTTAATAATCACTGTCATATATGTCTCTTAGAAAAAAGACATGAGCGTATATTTTCTAAAGCTTTTAATAATTCTTAAAATTTTAAAATTACTACTTAGAGGCAAGAGCCATGATGAAGGACTGTGCTGCTTTACTCTGTACATACATTCAGTAGGTTTTTAAACATTCCCAAATTTAAAAATAAAATGTCATAAATCTTGTAATCTCCACCAGTGTACAGTGTGGGCAGAACTTATACATGCTTCTTCAGAACCCTTGAGACAGTTATTAGTGCCTATAAAAATAACTATTATCCATAACTGAGTATTTAAAGATGCTTAATACAAAGATAACAAGTTATAAAGTGCAGATTATGAAGTCAGTTCTTAGAGTGGATGTGCGTGTAAGGAGAAGGATATTTCATAGGAATTAGATTTCCTCAGGGTTTGACATTCAAAGGATTAAATATGCTCCACAGCTAACCCCTGAGAAACATGTCTCATAAAAATGTAAGTGTATCATGTTATGGAGTTTCTGCTTTATGCTTGCCTTGTTATGTAAACATATGAAACCAAGGTCTATTTCTCCTTTTTTGTTAGAGGTTTGTTTCCTTCATGTCAGAATGGATTTTTTATGGTCTTCTGCAATTGCCACCTTTGTAAACCTGGCATTGTAGTTATGAAGAGAGACATGATATCAGAAGTTGAAGCATTAACTCAGGGCAGATCACTGCCTAAAATCTCTACATTTGCAGAAGAGCAAGTTAAAATCCCAAGGTTATTTTTTGCTCTTTACTTCTCCTTCTTTTCCTACTGACCAGTATTAGCACTAAGCAGTTTGCATAAACTTCCTAAGAGGAAGTGCATAGTTTTAAAATATCTCTGATTAAGAGCTTTAAAAGATCCTTTTTTATTAACCATTTATCTTTCAATTAATCATGTTTAATGTGTGTTTTCTTTTCATATGAAAAGCATGATAAACCATAGAGCTTAATGGAACCTTTCCAGGCATGTCACTCTGGACTCTGTATAATGAAATTTTATTTTCCCATTGAGATCATTAATCCTACTTACCAATGATCACTTTATACTTCAATCAGTTTAAACTGTAAGAAAAAACAATCGTATCATCTTCTTGAGTTCCAAAGAATAAAAGGAACAGCTGATTAACTGCTCTATAATTAGCTAGTTATATCAGAAATAGATTTCTATGTCTAAGTCTCCTTGTTTCTCTAATAGAATTTGAATTACTGCTCCAGTATCATGCAGGTATTTAAAAATGATCAATTGCAATACAATATAGAAACTATATACCTTGAACTTGAAAGCAGACTATGAAGTTCTGACCTTTCCATTTGGAAATGTGATGTCTGACTGTGTTTTCCCAGAATTTTCTTCAGGTTGCTAATTTATTGAAAATCTGTTACTTAAAAATCGAGTTCTAACAATCAAAGATTTGGACATTAGTAAATGAGGAGGATCACCACTTTTGGGAATCCTTTATGAAACCAATATATACTTTTGTGTAGTCTCTGTACTCAGAGTATCTTTGATTTCTACTGTGTCTGCCAACTGCTGCTTTTTTATTTCAAAACATTCTATCAATCAAAAACTAATAGGCCAAAGAAGAGTATTGGATTAAGTGGAAGGACTTTTATATTCATGGCATACTCAGAAAATGGAATCAATCCTTAAATATCTTGTCACTTTCTATCTGGGCATTATTCTACTAAATATTCTAGAGTACTCTAGAGAGAGTATTCTAGATTAAATGGTAGTTCTGAATGTCTTTTTATAAATGGTATGGCCTGTAAAGAACTGAATTTGTTGCGGTGGTTAACAATGTCTGCATTTTGTTTACCAAAGTGTACTGAATATTAGTTCAGTATAACACAACTATGTTTGCAAGAATCTGTCCCTGGAAAAAGTCCTGCAGCTAGAAAGAACATTTCCACTGCAGACCTAGTAAGCTGTCAGAAGCAGCTTCTTTCAAGTTTGCAAAGCCAGCTTTCTTCCTTTGTTTGTTTCACGATGAAGCATTATTACTAGATAACTTTTCACACAAGATCAGATTGAAAGGAAAGCCAATGGATATTAGAAGTGGAAAGTTAGGGCAGAAGAAGGAGGGAAAAGCAGTAAGAAACAAATAAACGAGAATGACTAAACCAATAAAATTACATGTTGCTTTGTTTACTTTTTCACTGCTTTTATTTTATTTGTTGCTGCTGTCACCTTTTTTGAATGCTTGATTCCACTGGAGTCTGCAGCATGGTCCTGACAGTTCTTCTGGCAGGTGACAGTTCTGACAGAATAGATTTGCTCTCCTTTCAGCCCAAAAGGAGTAGGTGGGAGGACATGGTGCTCCTTATTGCTGCAATAATGCCATCCTGCTGGTACCTCCCTGCTGCTCTTTCAAACAGCATTATCTTCTTGGCAAGGGGATGTGTTCTCAGTTCTTTAATTTTCTTATTCATCTCTTCTATGTGCAAGAGACTAAGAGAAAGTCCATAAGGACCTGGAGTTCTTCACTGAGCCATCTAAATGTTTACTGGGCGCAATGACTGTATTGGTTATATGTGGCAACAGTGCAACTGAATTTTGCAGATCACCTCAGCCAAATGCCAACAAACCTGTACTGTTTAGCAAAACAGAAGACATCTTTGATTTCACATATGTCATAAGAAAATGGTGCTGGAAATACTGAGCTACCCAAGCAACTTTTGTACTGTTCTTTATAACCCTCCACCTTTGAGGCCAACTTGGTTTCTTTGTTACACAGGCTGGGAAAAGGAGAATTACAGTAGGTAAACAGATTGAAAAAGTTTAGTGCCTATAATATTACAAGTCCTTTTCTAATGCATAATTTAATTTGTGATATTTTTGGCTTTATAAGTGTAAAAGCAAGATACTTGGGTGAGTTAGGTTCATCATTCCCAACAGCAGAGAAAACCTATTTCTGATAATACAAGAACTCAAGGTCTAGGGCAATAGAAATGTGAAGGTGATTTCATTTCCTACTTCTGGCCTAAGAAGATGCACAGGTTAAGGTTGTCTTCAGTGTCACAGGAAGACTGACTAACAGCAAGAATACATAAAAGTTAAACCTCTGTCAATTCACATCACCAAATTCCTCTGAATATGACCAGCATCACTTATCTGACTTTGTTGTTATATGCCATGTGTATATTTAAAGCCATAAAAATACTACAGCTTTTGAATGTAGCATTTATCAGCTGGGCTGTTATAAATGTCTCTATGCTTATCTTTGCATGGGTTTGTGTTTATCTTTTCTGCTTGAGAGGTAAAATTTTGTAACTTAAGACCTTTAGTTGACAAGACCTACCTTCCTGAGCTCTGATAGTTTGAGTGCTTCAACTGAGTCCTTTAGTTCATATCACCTCTGATGCAACTGAAATGAAAAATGACCAATGAGAAAAAACAAATTTAGATGGAGGAGGGGAAACATCACATCCCTACATTAAACATCCCTACAACAACTTAGAATTGGTCCTTATGTTTCTGACTCTCAAGATTCTGTCATGAGAAAGTATCTGTAAACTCAGAAATAATTGCATCTCTCTATAGTTTTGAATTATCCAGCAGCATAATAACCTACTGCAGCTATCAGTTTCTCAGCTGTCAATTTTGCCTGAAACCAGAAACCATATACCTTTTAGTAAACAGAGTGGAAACTCCCACGTGATGGAAAGATTTATAGAAATGTTTGTAAAGAAGACAACAGTACAGTTCTTTAGTTGTTGAATGAGCAATTTAGAAAGTAGTGAACAAGACAGGGTACAGAAAAGAAAAGAGGTCCATATGGTTGCTTTATACTGGAGAACTATATTTCTTCTGCAACAGAGTTCCCATGTGGTGTTAGAGGAGTCAGTTAAGACAAACCTAAGGGATTGACACTGTGTGTTTCTTGTTTTCTGAGTGAATCCTTAGGGGTTTGATCTGCAGAATATTGAGCACTTGCAGCATTATTAACTTGGCTTTGAACACATATGAAAGGCTGTGTGTTAAGCGTTGTGAAAATGAGCTTCCATGAGTTTCCTACCAAGTGCCCAAATTAGTCAGAACCTTTGATCTTAATCTCACTGTGCCTTTATTCTGCATAAAGTAGGCATAATGATACCCTCTCATCTCACAGGGATGTTGTGAATATAAATGTACTAAAGTTTGTGAAGCATTCAGACACTGTAGTTAGTAGTGAACATCATGCAAATTTTTGGTTTTAGCTCAGATTTTGAGAAAAGTTTGATAAGTAAAGTATGGGGGCACAAAATGTGGAAAGAGTGAAGTTTTGAATTTGGTAAATAGGTAATATCTGTGAATTAAATTATCAAAACACACTCTGTTCAAACGACAGTGCATGCTCATGTCATTAGAAGGTTGCACCATAATGCTTATGCAGAAAGGGACTGAACTAATGCTGTTCATATTTGTGATCCCAGCACAGTTCTCTTGATGTATGCTTTCTATGTGATATATATATAGCAAAATTCAGAATGTGAAGGATTTATAGCATAAAACTCAAGATCTTGACTTGCAGTTCTTCTTAAAAATAGGGCTAATGTGATTAATCAAAGAATCAGACCCTAAGATAGAGTGTGTGAAAGGTGTGAGGGGTACAGAAGGATGCACAACAGTGAGTTCTTTAATGTTAAGTCTTGGCTTGCTGGAATGCATCAGAATCTCTTCATAAGTTTCATCATAGCAGGAATTTAATTCAATTTGCTTTATAAAAATAATCCTGTACTGAATAAGATAAACCTTTATGTAGGAAAACAAGATATGACCTGTCTGTTGGCTGTGTAAAGATACACTTGAGTGTGTGCCGCATTTGTTTAGAAGATGAATTGGGGGGGAAAAGAGCTCCTTATTTGATTTTTGCCATAAATGTTAGTGTCTGTGTGTCTCATCTTGAACAAGGTCCCAATACCTGACATATTTAACTGATATCTTCACTTTAACTCTTTATTTACTTCATTTTATGTGAAGCAAATTATGAAATCTCCAAATCTTAGTAAAAGAACAAGAAGTTTTTGAATTTTTGTTACCAAATCAAAACAAGGAAATGAGAAAAAATAATACCAACTTATTTTTATAATTCAGTTAAACTACAATTGACTCTATACTAAAAATTAATTGGTCTACTATAATTGAGGAGATATTTTTGGACCAATGTACCAGCTGGTATCACAGATGGTACAGATGGCATAGGGCTCATTAATGGGATAAAGATAATGTGCTGGCACGAAGAGAGTTGAGTATATGAACATGTGATTTTTCTTTCCCATTATAAACTGTCTAATCAGTGTAATTTTAATTGATACACAATTGATACATTTGTATTCCACAAATCTGGGTAAATACTAAGTTCAATAATTTGCAGTCAGTGACATTAGTATAACCTTAATTTGTTCTGGAAAATCTCACATGTTGTAATAGGCAAAATTCATTAAACAGTGTAAAAGAAAGAATTGCAAGGCAAACTTGATGTTATTTAAATGGTCTACCTGACATTTTTAAAGGGGATTAATAGAGAAATTTGTGGGGACAACTGAATCCCTCAGAAAGGTTTTATTCTCAGGAGCTTTGATATTGGTTCAGTTATGGCAAAAAGTATGATAATTGTATTGCAAATTAACAGCCTTCACAATAAGTGATCAGGAAATTGTTCTAATTATTTTCTCTGAAATTCCACAGCGTGTCTGGATGTTTCTTGACAGCAGTAGAAAAGCCCCACTGGATCGTCTGGGCTTTACTGGACTTATTTTCTTGCAAATTATATCCTATAAAGTAATGTGGACTTCAAAAAATTATTACATTTACCCCATTTAGAACGTTATTTTGTCACTTCACTATTTCGTGTATCTTGCACAAGACATAAGAACTCTTTACAGTGTATCCTGCAGACCAGATATCTACAGTGGTGCTCTCAGTCACAAATCTGGCAAGATATTGCTAGATTAGGTTTATTGCTGGTGCCTGAAATAAACCCATCTGCCACTGACAAAATTTGCCAGTGGGCACTTTGTGGAATATCAAGGCAATTGCATTCAATCTTTGATATTCAAAGGTTCTATATTTGTAAGAAATGAATTGTATTTTTTTCAGGTTAGAAAAAACTTCAAGAATTATCTAAGCATTTGTATTATATTCCTAGAAGGCTAAGCATATTTAATAGAACAATATACCAAAAGACTCATTATTCCAGTATTTATAGCCATTTCCAAATCACACAGAAATGTGGCTAAAGGTGTTGGGATTTGTTTAGTGATGAAAACCTTAACTTGGAGTTAATTTCACACAGATCCTGAGCTTGGTAATTATTAGGACACATTGAAACAAACATAGCCCAAACTATTTGGTTAGGATAACAAGTCACTGTATTCAGTCAACGATCCAGTTAAAACTGTTTAGCCTAATTCCCCAATGGAAAACTTGTGAAGGAAGACAACAACTCAGGACACAGCAAACCCTGCTGATTTCCTGGTCAAGACCTGCAACATTCACTGCAATATTCCTCTGAATGGCTGTGACTGAGACATAACCAAAATGTGCCCTTCTCATGAATTCTTAAAGTTGCATTGGAAAAGAATGTTCATGCTTCTTTCCCTTAGAATGATGTATTTCATTTTCTCTGTGTATGACTATCCCACATGTAATTAAAAATTCAGTGTTCTTGAAGGCTCAGTTAGTCATATGGCCCTTGCATAAGTATCAAGGAGATAGAGTTTGTTGCTGCCCTTGTTAATCCTTTCTGGTTTTATCATTGGATGTAAATGTATATGAAGACAGTAAGTAAACTCTTTTGAGTTTATGCACTGAAGCAAACCTTTGAACATTAGACAGAAGAGATTATACTTACTTGGGAATGCCAAACCATCAGTTCTTTATCTAGAAGCTGACAGAACCCAATAAATGAGCTAATAAATAACAAAAGGCAAACGGCTTAAGAGAAATGAGTACATCCTACAGAAGGCAGTGGAGCATATGTATTGTACAACAGGCATCCTAATTTCTTGTATGCTTAGGAAATGTTTTCAGAAATGTTAGGATACCAAAGCTTTATTAAAAAAACCTGGAACAGTCACATGTAGCTAGTGTTGTCCTGTTTCTAGGAGAAACACTTTTTTTTTTCCATATTCAAGCACATTATGAAATGAAAAATGATTAAATATTAAGTTGCAAGAACTGCTAATAATAGGGTGAGGAATAAAAATCTACTTTCTTTTGTATTTCAGAAAAGTGTTTATACTTCTTGGAAATTGTTAGCAAGTAACATTTAAATTTTGTTGTGAAACAAAGCCTGGTTTTGTTATCATGTCTTTTTCCACAGTTATTTTTAAGGACCTTGGCAATGACAGAGTTTAATGGGAGTTACCTATTAAACCACCATTCTCTAGTGCTTCCAATGGGTCCACCCACATGGGACACAGTTCTGTAATAGTATCAGTGTTTCTGAATTATTTTAAGGAGAAAAATCCTGCTGACTCTATTGTTTGTGTAATGACAAGTTACACAAGTTTTGACATAGGCCAAAACTATACTTGTTTCAGGAAGAAATCTTTGTTGGATTTTGAAGTTCTTGCTTTTTTGTGAATTAAACTCTGATTCCCATGAGTTTTATATTATCAAAAATAAGGTTATGTTTAACAAATTAGGAAAGAAGTGTACAAAACCAGGGATGGAAGAATTTGGATAAGAGTAAAGATAATGTGATTATTTTGCCACTTGTCTTTTTAATCTCAATGGGGTACTGTAGATTCAAAGTTGATAAAATTCTTCCATTTCATTCATAGGAAATGAAAGACGAACCTGAACCTTTAATTAGTCTTCTTGTCTGTTCTTTACTTTTTTTAGTCTATTTTCTTTCTCTGCTCGGAAACTACAGATGATGATCTTCTCTGTGAAAAGAGTTCAGAAGAGCCTTCTTTCAGTATCATAAAGCCCGTTGATCCATTTTTGATCAGACCTTTGAATTGCCAGCTGTTTTATATTCCGGTCTTGTAATTTTTAATAATAATAATCTTTAGCTGATTAAATATCTCAGAATAAATTATCATCATAAACTTTCTGGTTTTGTGAAGTTGGTGCTGTATAAATGGTTTTAACTTGTATGAACCTCCTCCTCAATTATGAGAGGTACTACAATTCAGTGAGAGGTTGATTTTTAAGCAGCAATTAAATTCTTGGTTTCTGGGTCATTTTTTCAGATAAACATGTCTTGCTTCTTCTTCACTAAATATCTATTCTGGCTGTTAAAAGCATCCTACTAGTTGTACTTTCTCTGACTGTCAGACTTTGATTGCATACTATACAGTTTACACCAGGATTGGAGATTCTGAATATTTGGGAACTGTAGATAAAATTGATTCAAGACTTTGTCTTCTGAGCCACTGGTCCATGGAATAGACTCGCACATGCTTGCTAAAGGAATCATCTTCTACATGAGATCTGAAACTGAGTTGTTAACTTTTTGATTAAAGTGGCAGGGTAACATAGTCTTATTTCTAAGTGCAAAATATATATGGCATTTTTTAAGCAATATCAAGGCTAAATTCCAAACTTAGTTTTTGTGTCATACTTACTCAGGTTTTAGGTTTGATCTTGCTCAACTCAAAATGAACTAGAAATAAAACTGAAAAATTACTGAATTTTAATATAACAGGGACATAGATCAGTGTATTTCTGTAGCTCTTAAAATAATTTGAAGCTAACTATTGAATGTAGGATTGGTTGTCAGAGCAGAAAGTCTGATTGTTAGCTGCACTTCACTGCTTAAGGCCTTTGGAAAGGTGCATAGAAAGTGATTGATTATTCTTACTCAACCAATTATAGAAATATTCTTAACCTTTCCTGGAGGAAAGCAGATAACTTTGTTCTTGCCTCTTATTTCAGTGCAGCAGAGCTTGAGCTCAGTTTTTTTGTTCCCTTTCACTTTTCCTGGTAAGATGCACTTCTGCAAATTGACCGATGGCCAGTCATGTCTAAGCAGCATCCCCTAGCCAGATTTCCCCCTAGTTTATATACTGAACACACGACCATAAGGTATGGAATATTCCTTTGGCACGTTTGGGTCAGCTGTCCTGTCTGTATCCCCTCCCAGCTCCTTGTGCACTCTAAGCCTCCACTGCTAGGGCAATATAAGAAGATGAAAAGCCCTTGATTCAGTGTAACTATTGTTTAGCAACAATTAAAACATCAGTATGTTGTTAACATTTTTCTCATCCTAAATCCAAAACACAGCACTATACCAGGTGCTAGGAAGACCATGAACTCCATCCCAGCCAAAACCATGGCAGGGAGTTATTGCTAGAGGAGAAAAATGTCTGCTTACATGCAATAAATAATAAGATATTCCCCCAAATAATGTTTTGCGATTGTTATCATGTACTATTTTAGTAATTGATGTATCAAAAGCATGAAATAAAGCATTCCTATTTAAATTTATTACCTAAGTTAAAGATATTAGATCATATTATTTTTGAAGGTTCCAATGATTCCACTTCAATTTTTTTTCTATCATATTATACAACTAGTCTTTCAGATATGCTATGCCTTCTGCTATGAGGACTGATGTATGTTTCAGTATTTGGTTTTAAACTATGAAAATATCTTGAAAAGCACCAATTTAGTTTTGTGAAACTGTAATAAGTAATTAATTTTTTAATGTACAAGTATATGTTCTGATGTGTGTAAGCTAAAATACCCACCGAGTATGTTATTCTGAGACATGCAATCTAAGGATAGAATTTTTTTCCTTCACTCGGCTTAGATGCAAAATTTTCTTAGAGAAATGTGGGTCAAACCATGGAGATACATGTATATATTAGTTATTTATCTGCTTGATCATCATGATACAGACATACCAGGAATCCAGCTGTTTTTTCTGAAGAGCAATGCACTATGCAGAGATAGCACAGCTGTGCTAACTCTGCAGTGGAAAATGATATGCAAGTGCTAGTACAGGACCTTCACTTGGCTAATTAGCTGACTAAGCAATGCTAACTATAGCAGGCATTATGCCACATAAGCAGAGCTGTGCTACTTCTGAGACATAGCTATTGCCTATACACAATGCTATTTTGGGAATTGTGAACTCCTCACCCCTTATTCAGAGCTGGCTGCATGCATCTAGCTCCCCCCTGGAGCAGGGATGAAAGAAGGCTGCTTTGAATAACGGAAAAACTTAAGAAAGAGATAAATGGCATTGAGTTTCTTTCACCTATGGGCAGGGTCTTCTGGAGGCATACACAGAGTCTCAGGACCATCACGGCTGAGATCTGCCTCAGTAGCAGATCAGTCAGGCTGCCACTTCCTCAGTGAGTGTGAGCAAGCCATTTTCTTTCCTGTCGTCTGTAAAACTGGGTAGCCCCCTACGGCTTTGGAAGGAAGATGCCACAATGACTGTCCAAAGAAATAGCCCTTTTTTTTTTTTTTTCCATATAATTAGCATTACTGAGCCATTAGTAGCAACTTTGCTGGTGCCTGTGAGTAGAGATGTGCAAACAGACAGCTATTAGTTTTGGTGTTTTTTCCAAAACTTCCGGAAAAGCACAGTTTTGAGATTGAAAGAACTGTGTAATGCACCCTAAAGACAAAAGACGTTTTTTTTCTCCAGGTTTGAACTGCTAGGAAAATTGTTGTTTCATACAAAATGTGAATTAAAAAGAGCTTTAAGTAAAGTAACTTTCGTTTGTTGTTTTTTTTTTTACAGTGAGATGTCAACGTAAAGCCACAAAATCTTTCAGTTGTACCAAATGTTTTGGGGAAAAAAGAGTGCTGGATATATATTTTTTTTCCAGCTAAAAGAGAGTCATATAATCCCCTCATTCTGTGGGACCCACAAGGATCATTGAATCCAACTCCTGTCTCTGCACAGGACCACCTCAAAAATTACCCCTAGGGGTTTACCACACGTTCACTCCAAGGTTGCTACAGGTTCATATGAGGAGTGGCTGAAGTCACTTGGTTTGTTCATCCTGGGGAAGAGGAGACCATGATCAGGTCACCCCTCATGAGGGGAGGCAGAGGGGCAGGCGCTGATCTCTCCTCTCTGGTGATCTCTAGTAGATTTATGTTCTTTTTATCTTGTGGCCTCAGTTGAGGTGAGGCCACACCAGTGCAGAACAGAGCAAGACAATCACTTCCCCTAACTGGCTACCAATGCAGTGCTTGATGCACCCCAGCATATGGTTGTCCCTTTTGGCTGCTAGGGCACACTGTTGACTCATATTCAACTTGCCATTGAGCTATGTCACTCAGTTTCTCTAACAGAAAAATGTTCTTAGCAGTTTTAATGAGTAGGTGGACGGACTACAAAAAATGCAGCTGTTCAGGATAGGTCATGCTCAGAAGATATCATTAAAATATTTCTCCTTTGTACTGCAGTCTATCATGCTGTTAATGCCTCCCTTAATGGATTAGATACAGATTGCTTTTTCCATATCTTTTTTTTACTGAATTGTAGTTCATTTATCATTTTCCAAGAAGCCCTGGCATGATTTCAAGCTGGTCAAAGACTTTGGGAAGAATATAATGGATGCAAATTATGATTAATAACTTATTTACTTTGCTTGTCGTTTTACAGCAGCACCATCACAACACCTTCAAAGCACCATGAAATCATCAAGTAGGATCATATGCAATATATAGAGAAGGTTATTCACTTTAGGAAAAAATCATTTTGGAAACTAAATTTTGATAGTGCCTTTTGGCCTACAACAATTGTCAAATCATGACAGGAGGTCCTGACATCTCAAAGGCTCTCTGTGACACTTGGGTCAGGCTCCCTGTCTGGTTTGGGTGATGTCAGTAAATGGTGTCCTCCATAGCTCCAATGTCATTGTCTCCTGCAGAAAACAATCTGTTTATCTCTTACTGACAACTCTAGGGTGATAAATAGAGAATTTAGTGGAAATCTTGCACATGCTAGTTCTGAGCAAGGATAGACTGATCACCAGAGTCTTTTCAACTCTGAAAATGTGGTAAGAATTGGTTCCTCTGAAATATACCCCTTCAGGAATATCTTCTTCTTACTGTCTGAAACTGAGTCATCGTGCATTTTCTGGATGAGGGATAAGTACATAGACTTCTTAGAAGACTACCTTGTATCACAATACTTTGTTATTGGTAATAAATTCTACCTTGTATTGTTCAGCAAGTGACTGATTTAATAATCTATCAGATGTTCCACCAGGTTGTGGCTTTTCAGAGCACTTCATGGACTAACATAATCGTACTGAGACATCAGATTCTTTATCATAAACATCCTTCATATCTTGGAATCATAGTAGTGAGAATCTTCTGCTATCTGGTNTGACTCATATTCAACTTGCCATTGAGCTATGTCACTCAGTTTCTCTAACAGAAAAATGTTCTTAGCAGTTTTAATGAGTAGGTGGACGGACTACAAAAAATGCAGCTGTTCAGGATAGGTCATGCTCAGAAGATATCATTAAAATATTTCTCCTTTGTACTGCAGTCTATCATGCTGTTAATGCCTCCCTTAATGGATTAGATACAGATTGCTTTTTCCATATCTTTTTTTTACTGAATTGTAGTTCATTTATCATTTTCCAAGAAGCCCTGGCATGATTTCAAGCTGGTCAAAGACTTTGGGAAGAATATAATGGATGCAAATTATGATTAATAACTTATTTACTTTGCTTGTCGTTTTACAGCAGCACCATCACAACACCTTCAAAGCACCATGAAATCATCAAGTAGGATCATATGCAATATATAGAGAAGGTTATTCACTTTAGGAAAAAATCATTTTGGAAACTAAATTTTGATAGTGCCTTTTGGCCTACAACAATTGTCAAATCATGACAGGAGGTCCTGACATCTCAAAGGCTCTCTGTGACACTTGGGTCAGGCTCCCTGTCTGGTTTGGGTGATGTCAGTAAATGGTGTCCTCCATAGCTCCAATGTCATTGTCTCCTGCAGAAAACAATCTGTTTATCTCTTACTGACAACTCTAGGGTGATAAATAGAGAATTTAGTGGAAATCTTGCACATGCTAGTTCTGAGCAAGGATAGACTGATCACCAGAGTCTTTTCAACTCTGAAAATGTGGTAAGAATTGGTTCCTCTGAAATATACCCCTTCAGGAATATCTTCTTCTTACTGTCTGAAACTGAGTCATCGTGCATTTTCTGGATGAGGGATAAGTACATAGACTTCTTAGAAGACTACCTTGTATCACAATACTTTGTTATTGGTAATAAATTCTACCTTGTATTGTTCAGCAAGTGACTGATTTAATAATCTATCAGATGTTCCACCAGGTTGTGGCTTTTCAGAGCACTTCATGGACTAACATAATCGTACTGAGACATCAGATTCTTTATCATAAACATCCTTCATATCTTGGAATCATAGTAGTGAGAATCTTCTGCTATCTGGTTTCAGAAAGGGATAGAGATGAAAGGAGGCATGGTTAATGAATGTAAAGACCTACTGTATTCTTTAAGGTAAAAGGAGATGCCATTCCTGGTATCAAAAAGAAAGGAACTCAAAATATCCCATATAATTCTATTTTTATCATATTAAAGAGAAGAAAAAGAGGAACTTTTTTTTTCTGCTTCTAGAAGAAATAGAAGTATTCAGAATACACTACACTGGGGGGGGGGGGGGCTCAGACTATACT
>VWZO01017850.1:23226-41019 GCA_013396975.1 Bucco capensis
GACTATACTTAGCGAACCTTTTTTATTTTTTTGGTTGAGAGAAATGGAAAGTAGCCTATACAGGGATGACTGCTTTAGTTGGGGGGTTTTGTTGCAGTCTTATTGGCAGCACTGGTGAGGCTGCACCTAGAGTACTGTGTTCAGTTTTGGGCCCCNAAGGATTTAGCTTCTATGACTGATAAATGATAATAATAATAATTTTCTTTTCTTTTTTTTTATTTTAAGTCTTTTTTGGTTGGGACTTTCTTAAGACTGGAGTGTTTTAAGCTTGCCTTGTTTGCCAGATGAAATTCAAGTTAAATATTAAAATATTCAAGTGTATCTTTTATTTCATAACCTTGTTTTTTTTACATAAATTGCTGTGGAAAAATGACTGAAGAAAAATGTCTATTAGAGAACTTTTCTACTTTGGAACTCAAATTATGTAATACCTAAAAAAATGCTATCTTTAGATTGATACAATGGGGCAGGTCAAGCAATGTTCAAAGGCTTAGTAGTCTTGTGTTTATCAACAATAGATACCAAACATTCTGTTCCTCAGAATCAGAAGCTTTGTTTTAATTCCTTTTATCTAGCTAGAGAAAGGTTAAAGGAAAAGATTAAGGTATTAAGATTTATAACAATTGCAAGACTCTCTAAAGCAATTCCAAAGAAGCTTTATTTTTGGCTCAGCTGCATGATAGCACAAACCAACTTTTGTTCTGCTTTCAGCTGATCTATTTATACTTTCTATTTCACTAAGGACAGTGCCCGAGGTTATTATTTTCCCTCTTTTTTCTTTTTTTAACAGCATTTGAGATTATTATTTAAATATGTATTTTATTTTGTGCTTGGAACGTTTTAAAATGCCTGTTTTGTCTCCTCATTGTCACTACAGTGACAGTACTGGGAGTTTTTTTCACTGAAAGAAAGTTCATACCATACCAACCCCAAAAAGCAGGTCATATTTCTTCCAGCCTGAAGGAATGATTCTTGGCCCCTATTTCTCTTTTGGAAATGAAGTGAGGGAGCATGGCAGGTGGTAACAAAAAAGACAGCAACATAAACTTCCTGAAACAGGATCCTATAAAAATGCAGCAGAAATATGTCTGGTGGGTTAGCTGTATGGGAAGTGTGCCTGTGAATCCCAGCATGATTGATTTGCTCTTCTGGATCTGAGGATTACTAAGAGATGCCAGAGGCTGGACCAGGTGCTGAAAGGTGGAGACCTGTGTTGAATGTTTCTAATTACTCCTCCTTCAGAGAATTTAACTTTGCCACCAGTGATAATTGTTGCATTAACTTCAGTGGTTTTTAGATCAATACAAGGCCAAGAAGAAAATCTATGAACTGAAAGGAAATAGACTAAGCACTGGAAAAAGACAGATTTGACTTTGTATGCTTTTTTTTTTTTTTTTCTTTCTTAATACAAGCATGACTTGAGGGTTGGATTTTCTTATTGTTGGTTTTGGTTTTGTTTTTATACAAGCCATGGAATTCCTTGCTGCAGGAGAGAATTGGGGCCAAGGTCTTGGGCTGCTGCTAGCTTAGATTCTGTATCTATTCCATTTTTGAAGCCAGGTGGAATGGCTGAGAGGCTGTACATGTAACACACTGGAACTGTATGATTCATGCCCTGTAGCTTGGATCATGGAAGAGGCACTAGTTTGGACCCTGAGGCAGGGTGGAACAGACAACAAAGTGTTAGGAACTATCAGGTGATTTTACAGGTTTCCTGAGAAAGAGCAGACTTTTAGGAGGTGAAGTTATTTAATCAAGTTTTCAGGTTTGTTTTCTCTTTTTACCTGAGTTTATCATTCTCTTATGTGCTTTTTAGGGCGATGGTCGGATGCAGTCTTGAGAACAGCAAGGGATCTTTCACAGTAGTGAGAATGCCTATCTGTTTTTTGGAATGGTCCATGTATTTTACCGTATTGTAACTCTGATTTTCTATTGACTTTTTATGTTGGATTGCTTGTGGTTTAAGTAGAAGTTTCTCTGCCTCAGTTTGAAAACTATTTAAACCATGCTCTTAGCTAATATACCTGTAATATACTTCTTCCACATTTTCTTGACATAAATTATAGTGGCCAGCAGATCGAGAAAGGTTGTTCTCCCCCTCTACTCTGTGTTGGTGAGGCACCACCTGGAATACTGTGTCCAGTTCTGGGCCCCTCAGCTCAAGAAGGATAGGGAGCTGCTGGAGAGAGTCCAGCACAGGGCCACCAAGGTCATTAAAGGAGTGGAGCATCTGCCCTATGAGGACAGGCTGAGAGAGCTGGGTCTCTTCAGCCTGGAGAAGAGGAGACTGAGAGGGGACCGCATCAATGTTTACAAATATGTTAAGGGTGAGTGTCAGGAGGAGAGAGCCAGGCTCTTCTCAATGTCATCCAGTGTTAGGACAAGAGGGAATGGAAGCAAGTTGGATCACAGGAGGTTTAGTATTAACGTGAGGAGAAACTTCTTTACAGTAAGGGTGACAGAGCACTGGAACAGGCTGCCCAGGAGGGATTGTGGAGTCTCCTTCTCTGGAGACATTCAAGAGTCACCTGGACACATTCCTGTGTGACCTCATCTAGGTGATCCTGCTCTGGCAGATGATCTTTCTAGGTCCCTTCCAACCCCTGACATACTGTCATACTGTGATACTGTGATAGTTATCCAGTTCATTCCAAACTATTAATCTGTACTGAACTATAAACTATAGGGTAACAATTGAGTGTGAGTTTAAGAGAGATAAGTTTTCTAGAAAAGACATTATGTTAACAAATAACTTAGATGCTGATGTTCAGGGAAAGGTTGATGTAATACAAAGAAAAATACAAAAATACAAACTCACTCCATCATTTATCTTTGTTTTCCCTGCCATGTATATTCTGTAATCTGTTTGGTCTTTACACTTGTCCTGCAAAAGCCCCTCACTAATAAATTTCCGTAAGAAATTCTACCAAGTAGTTTAGCACTGCTCTTTCATCATCACAAGGCTTTGAGTGTCCCCACTGGTGCAGTAAAGTATGATAATGATAGAGGTAGAAATATTGCTTTATGTTTTTTATGGTTTTGTTGTATTACTCATTTTCCTTTTATATATAGTAGTATATTTGGGAATGTAATTAAAACTAACTGGTTTCAGCTATTCAGATATAATCCTGGTAAGAAACAGATTAATTTAGCTTGTTTCTACTCATACAGAAATCATATTCCAAATACATCTTCTATTATTGATACAGTTGTAAGCAACAGGAAAATAAACCAGCCATGCTTCCCCCCCATATATTCAGCTTTTCATGATTTCAGTAGCTGAACTGCATCCAGGTGCAGCTCCTAATACAGTTTATAAAATACCTATAACTAAGCAGCTCTGGTGTAGACTCATACAGGTGCAGGTACTGAAGGAAATTATAGAGGCTACAGAGAGCACACTGGAAGACAGGGCTGCAGCCTTATTGTGCAGGGGGGATTGTAGGAAATAGGTGCAAACATCACTGGTAATGTATCAGGCAGAAACATTAACAAGAAAAGCAGTTTCACACAAATACTAAATGTTGATTGTAACCAACTCTTAAGAGGTGATTTTTAAAACTAAATAGAAAAGTTCTGCACAGAGGTCTGCAGCCAAGGAGGATAACAAGGCACAGGTGTCCAGTGTATTCACTGGGAGGGATAAACCTTTCAATGGAAGTGACTTCACCTGAACTTTGTTTAGCTACTTATGGGATGCCTGACGAGGCATTCCTGTCTAAATAATCTTAGGGGAAAAATGTGACTTGAAGGTTTATTCTGCTAAGGAATGCAGTGATGTGGGTATTATTTAAAAATGTATTTCAACTGCCTTAGGAATCTAGAAGAGAGTTTGAGGCAAATAAATTGTGGCAGTCTCACCTTTGAGGGCTTTAACAGACTTGTGGAAGCAACCTTACAAAAATATTGCTGTGGAAAGACGATTTAAAGATAAGATCTGTCACGATTTTTTAGAAGCATCTGCTACAACAAGACTATAGAGTATGTGTGTGACTCAACTAGAAACAAGGTGAAAGGCTGTTTTGATTGAATGATCCGGGAAGATGTTTTTTTCAAGGCATCTACATCTTAACGGAGAAGAACAGAGATGTAATCTTTGTCAACGCAGATCCATCAAGGAAGCAGGTAAGTCTTTGCTACAGCAATTTGTACAGTTAAAATTATTATTAATGCACAGAAAGCACATTTAAATTTTTTGCAAAACTGCTGTCTGGTTTCAGTTTACATTTATTTTAACTAGCTAGAAGCTGATTTGTGTTGAGCTATCACCACCTAGTGGTAAAACAGAAAATGTAAAAATAAACAGCTGTAGTGCTTTTGTAGGGTGTTGTGGAATACGTAGGAGCAACAGGAACTGATGAACTTTATGAGAAGTGAAAATTAATAAATGCAGTAGTAATCCATTTCTAGCTTAATCTTTTAAGGGCTCTTTCTCTATTGTATCATGTAACTTCTTAAGGAGTAGTTATTTAATAATTTCTTTCTTAAAAATATAGCTTGTAAAAGTAACTAGCTAAAGCACCAGTTTTCTGTTCTTGTCTGTGAGTTTTCCTCTACGGTGTAACTGAAAGTTTTAAATGCAACTAACTACATTTTATACCTGCTCTGTACTGACATGTTTGAATGTGTGTGTATATATATGTATTTAATACACTATGTTTTTAATAAAAACAGTTCCACTTTTACACTTTTTGTAGCATAGACAGTAAGCAATGTACTAGCTCAGCAGTGGATGTAGGCTGGTGGTGGAATCCTTGCATTTTGACACCTTCTTGAATGTGTTTTGCCTGCATTAATTTCTATGGCTTCCCGAGCAATTACCCACCCCAGTGTAGCTGGGATGGAGATGCGTGTGGCTCACACTTTCATTAAGCCAACTATCGGGGCTTGGTTTTCTTCAGTCCTCTAATGTGAATAGTTATCCTCATTAACATTGTCTAAAACTGTTATTTTCATTAATCGTTGCTTGAAAGAACTGTAGAGGAACAAAAAACCGAAGATTTGTCTAAAAGAACTGAGCTTGTCTAGTCTAGAGAAGCTGTGCTGTGGGGGAGAGAGAATGTGATGCAGCCTTTGAACACCTTGTAAGGGCAACGTGGAAAAAGCTATTATGCTGAAGACCAAAGTTACCTGTCAATAAATTCAAATTTCTGACTATTAAAAAGACATGAGCTTTTAACTAGTGACAGAGTAAGAAGGATGGTTACTTGAGGTGACTAAGAACTGGCTGAAGAACAGAGCTCAGAGAGCTGTGATCAGCAGTGCGGAGTCTTGTTGGAGGTCTGTAGCTAGTGGTATTCCCCAGGGGTCAGTACTGGACCTAGTCTTGTTGAACTTCTTCATCAACGACCTGGATGGAGCTATGGAGTGTAGCCTCAGCAAGTTTGCTGATGATACAAAACTGGGAGGAGTGGCTGACACACCATCAGGCTGTGCTGCCATTCAGTGAGACATGGACAGGCTAGAGAGCCTGATTTTCTGTACTAGTGGGTAAGTGCTAGAGTCAGCAATCCTGGGAACCCTTCTCTGAATATTTGTTCTGAAACATGGACACAATGTGGTTGTTTTTTTAAAAAATTTAAACATATGTTCATGCATTATTTTCTGTACCTCACGTACACAGAGAGGTGTATATGACTGATAGCTTTCATGTCTTTGTTTTAACCTATGTCTACATGTATGGCTAGGCTTCGCGAACGAAGATCCAGGGAGGGCTCCACCNCATAGTTTAAAGTGAATTAGCATGCTTCAAAGACACATTGATATGTCATTGAGCCACAAGCTGCTGTATATACATAGCTTTGTACTGTGCCATGTTGAGATAACTGAGCCATTGGGTAAGTCTCACAAGGTACTGCACTAAGCCAAGTCAGCACACCTGAAAAATAAGCAAGATAAAAACTGTTTCACTCCACAGGCCAGAAGTGGCCTTCTCCAGCACTGCCTTAGTGAACTGCTCAAACCAAATGTGTAGGACCAATTGTCATTTTTTTCTATGCATATGTCCATCATGTTTTTCTTCACTGTTCCCAAACTGTGTTCGTGCTTCTGCTTTTTTGTGGTGCCTGCCAAAACATAAAAAACTTATACCTTTCTGTATGCTGTTTCTGAAAAAAAAAAAAACCAAAACAAAAACCCAAAGAAAAGAAAGGGGGGGGGGTCTTTTTTTTTTTTTTTTTTTACTTCTAGTTTTTTACTTGGATACCTGCTATGAACCAGAAAAGAATGTGATTCCTCATTTCATTTTATAGTTCTTATTTAAAAAAATGGTACTAAAAGCCTTTAGTTGTTTTAAACTTGCTTATGTTTTTGGAATATAACTGTTTTGCAAAAATTCTGTTTTCTTCATTTCAGTTGTGTTGGGATTTGTTATGTAAATATAAAATTGCCTAATAGAAATGTGAGGAAGAACAGATTTCTGTCCAAGTGCACAGACCATGTAGACAAAAATTATGTGGTATACCTCAGATTGAATAGCAACTTTATTTCTTGAAGTAAAAATAGTTATCTTTTTGAAAAAATGTTAACATAAAATAAATTTTTATTCCACTTATGGAAACTGTTTTCTTTGGCCACAGGTTACAATGGTATTTCACTGCCTTGTTAGACTGAATGCTTTTTGGCTGTGTTTTCAGAGTTTTCCTCTAGTAACTTTCCTCTTCTGATTCATTAATCTGAATTTTAGACTAATCACTAAGATGAATAAATCTGTGGCTGCTTGGTTGGACACTTCTTTAAGTTTCAATGTAAAACACCTGAGATTCCTCTTCTAAATAAAAATATTTGTTTTAATGAGGAAGACAAACACCAAAACTTCTTTTTAACTCTAAAATTGCCAATATTCTTCCAGTAGTGTTTCGGAAAAGTAAAAAAAAATGGACAAGATAAAAGCTATACTATGTTTGGATTTATTTCTGCTGAACATCTAATGAGATTTTTCAATAAAATCAAATTATATACTACTAGCTTAGGCAAAATGATATAGTGTGCTCTAGCTTTATCTCTACTCTTCTCACTTTTTTTTTCCTAGTACTGATTACTAGTATATTGCCTGAGGAGATTTTAATTTTTTAGGGATATGTCATTCTTTAATGTCTTAGTATGTTGAATTAATGATCATGCTCTCAACCTTTAAGAGTTTTAGCTGCTGTCATGTTACAAAGTCATGTTTGAAGAATTAAAATGTTTTTCAGCACTTTACTATACACTTGGGTCTTGCCCTGGTAGGTGGTGCTTCTCATGATACCAGTTACATACATTACACTGCATTCCTGCTCTGACTCAACTAGGATACTGTTTTGATATACAAAGTCAGCATGTGCTAGATGAAGGTGAGATGAGTTGGGGTCTGCTGGAGGCACCACTGATAGTCTGACATCATATAAAAGGCAGGAAGAAGGGGCGTGTGTTTTCTTATTTCTGGAAGAGTTGTTACTATCATTTGCATCCAGAGAGTGGTAACATTGCATTACAGTTTGGGCTTCCTGATACTACAGATTGGTCTTACTCCTAGCTTTCCTTCCTCAGCGTTGTCATTTGCTGACTACATAGCTGAATTCTTTTTTTTCTTCTTTGTTCATCTTAAATGCATCCTTTTTCCCTATTTTTCCATGTTTCTTTCCAAAGTAATAAAAGTATAACCACCAGTTGTATTCCACCGTAATTGCCACATCTTTAAGTTTCCTAATCTCTCTCTCCTCTCTTGTGTGATGCCTCTCAAGGTCTGGGGGAGCTACTGTTGTGTGTTTGTAAATCTGCCCCAGTAACTTCCAACAGAGAGCAAAATGAGGTAGCTTTACTGCTATCTCCTGGACTCTGTTTGCTTGATGGCACTGATTATAGTGAAAAGGTACCTGATGGAATGATAGAAGGATCTGTGAAGGGCCTCTGTCTATCACACTGGTCTGAATTAATTAGTCCTTTACAAATAGCAAACTGTAAGCATTTGAGCAGGCTACATATGATAATTACTAATGCAACTGTAAATTATACTGGCAGTGCTTCAAGCTTTTGGTCAAAGTTGCACCCACTTGCATGCCGTGAAACAGGTAACAGTCAGGTCTGGTGCTGAACATTATGGGCCCTAGTGGGGAGAGAGCTTAACAGTATTTCTACTAGACTGCAAGTATTCAGTGAAAGAACTGTGTTTTAATGGATGAGAATGAATGACAGAAACAACATCCCATGACCTAAGTGGTACTTCTCAGAAATATTTTTCTAATTAATAGATTTATTTACAGGAACATAGGTTCTCAAAACATTTGTGACCAAGTAAAATGTTCTTTGCTCTGGAAGAAAAAAGTACAAATTTAGGTCAGTGTACAACAAACAAAGGCCTTCTTGTGGCACTACCTAGCACTGTGTACTGTCTGGTAAACTCTACTTCTGTTTGAAGTTGCTGTAATTTTATCTGATATCTCAAGTGAAAATTTGTCTGTAAGGGTAACAGTTTGGCCAACTGCTCTCATTTTTTGGCACTCCTAGTGATTATATGAGTTTTCATAAGAAATGTTGGCTATGTGGTCTGCCTACCCAAGGCTGTGTGAAAGGCAAGATGCAAGCTGCAAGAATCTTGGAGACTACTAGAATGAATTTAGCCTTTACCTAGAAAGCGTCATGTTCTCTCCAGAGCTTTTTATTTCTAGTGTTGCTGAGTGAGGGTGAGAGAAACCCAGTCTATTGGCTTGTTTTCTAAAGAGAGAGGTTTTGCTTTTTAAACAATCAGAATTGTGAGTACAAAGCAGTTTAAACTTTTTTTTTTTAATAGCCTTTTGTTGCATGAAAGTACATCAAACTTATTGACAGAACAGGGTTTACTGGTATCAAGTTGAGATGTTTTGTATTGTTATCTGTTGAGCCCAAACCTAGCCTGACTTTTGTCCAGTTAATGACTTATTATTGAAAGATTCTTGATACTTTGAGACTCTATCTATAAGAAATTATTCCTACAGTCTTTGACCTTAGTACTTCTCCACCCACCCCCAGCTTGGGACAAGGTTTTCTGAGGCCAGGAGAGTTTGAAAGTGGTGCTTGTGCAACTGGTAGAAGGGTAGAATATCCCTTGAAAATGTTAAGCGTTTAAAGTGAGAAAGATTTGTCTACAGTCTTTCAGGATGAAGAAAGAAAAGTGGTATTTTTACCTAGCCCAAAGTGTTCTGCAATGGTGACCATGAACTAGGATTATCTCTTGGAGCTCTTGATGCTTTCAATGCTCTGGAGTTTTGCTCCTCAAAGAGCTAATTATTTTCATATGTCTCTGTTGGTCAAGTGTCAAATTTTCTTGAAAAGATAGCAGATATTTCTTACAGTTTAGACAGTGCTCTTAATGGAGAGATTGTTGGGATGTCTTGGGCAGCTTGGTTTGAAAGACAAAGTATTGTTGGGAGAAAGTCTGAACCAGGAATGTAGGTGGTTATGCTTTTTCTAGGCTCTGTTGACTAGACTCTCTCCAGAGCTGGGCTAAGTAACCTGAACACTTGGGACCTAATGGTGTGTCCTTATAGGTACATAGTTCTGATATGTAACCCTGACATATTGAACATAAACAAAACTCCAGTAAACACAAAATATGGTAATCTGCAGGAACAGGCTACATATATTTGTGTGCAGAAGTATTTAATAAATAGCATGGATTAAAAGTCTAGTGTTCATTTTCTGATAAGCAAAATGCAATAGTATAATGGGACTTTTAGTAACACATAATGTACTGCTCTGTTGAGGATTATGGACTATATTTGATTCTAAAATTTAAAACTCCAGCATGATCTGTCAACCTGCATGGAGTATTTGACAGATTTGTAGTTTTAATCTTGGATAGCATGGAAAAAGATACTAGTTGAACTTTAAATACAGTAGCATGAGCTTTTAATTAAAAATAATTTTTAATTTATAGTAATAAGTCATGTCTTTCTGTTGGATTTTTTTATATTGTTTAATTAAGGGAGGATAGTAGCTGATAGTTATTGTTCCAGAAAGTTTCAGTGTAGAATATAAAACAGGTTACTCTCTGCTGTTTTAGGATGTTAGATCTCAGTCCTCTAAGGAAACTTAAATATTAACAAATTGGCAACAACAGCTGATCTAATCCAGCAAGGGGTCTTAAGATGCCTCTGAAAGACTTCTACTAAATGAATTCACATTAATTTCCTTGGCCATCCAAGGAAACAAATGGTTATGATTCCTGGAGTACCTTAAAACTACCAAAACTACAACTGACTAGACAATAACTTTGTAATAAGATTTAGTGTAGTAAAACTGCATTTAGATATTCATTTGAAGCAGTTTTACACAAATCACAGGCCAGTGTAACTGAAAATGTGCCTGAACTTTTAAGTGGGGAAAAAAGTCTGAGCCTGAATATTCTTTCTGTGAGCAAAGCTGTGGATAAAACCGCACTGTCAGCTGTTGTGCTGGGAACAGAAGGACTCAGTCTTTACAGTTTTCTAGTTGTCTGCAGTTTTTGAATATTATTATTTGACAGTAAATTAAAATTGCTAACTTAGAGATGCAGTTTACATACCTCCTTATTTCCTTCTGGATGGCCATATATTTCCTGAATCATCACCATAGCAAAAAAAAAAAAAAAAAGAGCTAAAATGCTCAGTATATGCAGTGGGATAGTTTTCATCTTTAATAAGTCTGAGGTAATTGCAGTAAATGAAAGCTGCTGTGCAGTATTTTATTTATTTGTTTTCATTTTGATGCATTCTGCTGGTCTCTGACCTTGACCTTCTGACCTTTTATTCTCTGAATTTGCATGGACACTTTAATCTTATTCTTCTTTCAGCACCATGCAAATGCTGCCTTTTTATATTATCCTTCCTGCCTTGTGACTGGATTCAAAAGAAAAAAATAAAAAAATCAATCTATTTTTCAGAACACAGATTATTCTTATAAGGATAATGGTGACTTAATTTACGAAGCTATCTAATAATAACTCCTAAGCAGTGATGGAGTACATGAGATTACAGTAGTTCCTTGAGACCCAAATCATACTGACTTTTATATTTTCTCATTTTTTTCAATGAAGTTGACTTCATACTGAATTTATTCTTAATTTTCTCCTTTTTTGCTAAGCTTTCAGGTGTTGTTTTTATTGCTAGCCTCTTGCAATTCAGCAGCTTGAGGAACAGATCAGAGTTGGATACAGGTTCTTTATATACATCTGCTTTATTTTCATGGTATTTTCCACTTTCTTGCTGCAGACTGTGAGGTGTTAATCAAATAAGCCTGCCTTTTGCTTAAACCTATGTACATTAAAGTGAACTATACACAGTAGCAGATATTTCTGAATAATAGCCTCAAGACCAATGATCATATGCCTCATCAGCTGTTTGGGTTTAAGTTTTCTTTATTCAAATGTTGTGGGATGATTTGGCAATCAGTTGTTGTTTTATGAGGTTTCCTTGGTTTTGTTTGGTTGTCTGCTGCAGAACTTAAAACTCTTCCAAGGTTCTCTGTCCTCTGGTATCTCCTCTGTTGTTCTCGCTGATTCCAAAACTAAGGCTCATTTATAGTGTGTTTTAAGACACCAAACATCAGTTGTTTGGCATAGAGCTATTCTATGGTTCAGCGTATTCCATATAGCAAGAGATGTCTTCCAAGGAGACATCCAAACATGAACTTAGCATCTTGTGAGAACCTAGTGCTAAGTGGTTGTCATATGTAGCCAACATTTTTCAGAATGAAGAAACCCATCACTTGGAATTCAAGGGGAAAGACTTACATCTGCATACTTTTATTATAGTTTTTCTGAGCATGTACTCGGGTGAAGGATTCAGCTTCGCATCTCTTTCTTACAGACTGAGTATATTCACTGATCAGAGCTGTAGAACATGCAGAGCAGACAGATGAAACTACTACTATTAATATACTGTATGTACACATTGATAAACATGTCTTTAGCCTTGTCTTTTGCAGTCAGTCTGCATAGGGCTCAAAAAGCCTTGAAGGTAGGGTACAGCCCATTTCAATTCAAAGAATCTTTCTCTCTGCTCAACTCATCCTGAAGCCTTTTATACTCCCAACTGTGTCCTTCTCCAGAACTTCATTCACACAGGCAAAGCAAGTCCCCAAAACTTCCTCCTCTTTCTCCTTGGCTCTCATCCTGTCATGCTGACTGACCTTAGGGCCCTCACTTTCTCCAAAACTGGCTTCTTATCCTGCTTCTGGGGAGAATTTTGAAAGGTTTGGGATATGCTTCCCAGGACATATTTTGGGAGTTAGATGACTAAGGTTAGATGGGGACAAGGGAAGAAAAAAGTATATGGCAGGACTAGTCCCAGGCAATCACAACTACTGTCCTCACTACTTGCTCAGCCTGTGAGGCCAGCAACATTTACTCCCAACACCTTTGATCTCTGTATCATTATCTTTCATTTGGCCTGAATAAGAATTGCTTTAATGGGAACTTGGGCATTAGTATGTCTTGTGAGTAGGTGAAGATTTTAGTTTTACCTACTGGTACATTTACCTTCCAGGAGTGTCATAATTTACCATAGTGAATGTAAGAGAAAACTGGTAGCAGAAGAAATAAGTATGTATTGAAACAGAAGCAGAAACCTTTTATACCCTTTTACACCTGAGTAGGAAAAAATACAAAAAAACCCCAACAAATATTCACACACACCTGCAGGGTCAGCTAAAGTAAATACAGAACTAGGAAAACGTGTTTTTTTCACAATCCATGTTATTTTTCTGTCTTGTTTTTTACTTTGGTGAATCTTCCCAAAAACATTATCTCCTCCTTTTCCATAATATTAAATTCTAAAAACATAAATCTTTCAAAAAACAAGTTCTGCATCCCACAGTTTACTACAGAACTATTACTTTGGGAGGTTTTTTATAAAATTATATACTGGTGTAGTAAAGAGTCTGAGTAATGATACCTCTATAGATGTAACCATTTGGGTAATCTTGTTAATATGCATGGTGGGCTTCTTCAGTAGAAATTGCAGATTGCACAAATTGACAAGTCAGATAGGAATAGTTTCAAAGGAGTCATTAATGCCTTAGTGTGTTAATGATCCATGTATAATGGAGTCCCTCCATACTCACTGACAGGCATCATAATGGTCTTAGTAAAGAAAAATGGCTGTACCTCCCCTTCCATTTTATCCTGAAGTCATGCCTCTTCCTTACATAAAGCTGCACAGTAAGACTAAAAAATTACACAAAACCTGAAGTCATAGGTAAGATGTAACAAACACACAAGAAGTTCGTAGGTCAGTTGGAGCAAAACAAAAGCGTTCAGAAGATTGTAGCCTAATAGTATCTGAAATGTGGAAAGATGTTGAGCTATGTTAATTTTATTCTTATTTTTGTTGTAGGGTTTGTAGTGTGACGGTGATTTTGTTACCTATTTTTACAGCGATTGCATTGAAGAAAGCCAGAACGAAATTTGCAAAAGAGGGTAGAGAAGTGATGTTTTAAGTCTAATTTCCATATAGCTGTTGTTATGCTTACCTCTTATAGAAGAGCTCCTTGATGTACCCACAAATCTTTAATTCTTCCAATGCGTGCCCGTATCCGAGTGAAATATCACTAGAAGAAGTAGGACAAGGTGGTAACATGAATAGCAACAAATTGCCAGAGTCATGAAGCTGCTTTTCAGTTTCAAGCATGAAGTTACCAAACTGCTCATTAGAGTTCATAACTTCTTGCTTAAACTGACTCCAGTACCAGAGGAGTAAGAGAATGTAAAAATGGTCTTTAACAACATTTTAGAAATTACAGACTAAAATCTGATGTGTAGAACAAAAACAGTAGAAGTGATTAGGCTAGTAGAAATGTGTTTCAAAGGGGAAGAACAAATGTTACTTTTACACAGAGAAATTGCACACCAGGGCATCAATTAGAGTAGAATTTAGGATAGGCTTTTGGGTAATATTAATATAATTGTGTGACACAGATTTGAAAATTTATCTATAAGTTTCCTTATCAAGTACTTTTAATGGGATAACAGGGAAGGTGCTCTTCTAGATTAGTAAGAGACTTAAAAGAACCAATGGGATAAGAATTAAGGGAAAGAGATTTATGCTTTTTCCACATTGATAAATGGAGGCAATATGCAGGAATTACCATATACTCTGTCAACTCTTGACACTGCCTGCCCTGTTTGGCTTCCTCTAGCTTTATTCACCGAAAATCACTGGGGTGGAACAGATCAAATTACTAACTTTGGCTACTTTATCAAAGTTTTAATTTTGATAATTTTATAAATAAATATAAGCAATAAATAAATAGAAGTGTGACAATAGCTTGCTAGAAAGTACATGGGTTCAAATATTTTGGCTTTAATCTCCTTTTAACGCAATCAAGCTTCATTTAGCCTTTAGTTATGTTTCTAGAGGTTTTGCCAAAAGTTTCCTGCTTGTTCAGGTTGCACAGATTTCACATATCATAGTGGAATATTTTCTTTGTTGACTTTTCTTGGGATTTTGATTATTTTTATTTAGTGTTTACTCAAGATGTTGTTCATAGGTTTTGGTTTAGTTTAGCTGATTACTTTACTTTATTCAACAGCTTTTGGCAAACTGCATTCTTCACAAACAGTTATTAGAAAAAGCAATTCCTAAAGAGCAGTCTGCTCTTCGTGAGGTAACTGTATTGAGCCTAAGAAATGGTATGTTTTGAATAAATGGTAATTAAAGTGCCATGCTTAATTAAAGAACATGTGGGAGCAGCTAGCAGAGATGAGACAGCTTTGCTAGTTTCCAAAGGTTGTCATTTAAGCGCAACTCAAAGTTAACTTGTGTCTTTTTGGGAACTGTGTGACCAATGCATCATCCTGTGGAAGCTATAAGATCCTTCTTCCTAACCCTGCCAGAGTACTGACGTCCAGCTTTGAAGGCAGCAGCTCTCATCTTGATTATTTTTCTGCATCTTTAATTTCTGAAGAGCAGTCAGTTTAACCCCTAGATCTTGCCTGGCATTAGCAAGCAGAACCAAGGAGATTCTGACAGTGGCTACTTGTGTTGTCCTGGCAACTGCCAGCTTTCCTTCTTTTTTCTAGTAAGAACGTAATTGAAGGATGTCCTCCATTTTGTGATCTTCTCCATGAGTATATCCCTAGGGATAAAATTCTTTGTGCTTTTTACAACAAAGCATATGATAATTTTCTCTCTTTGCTTGTCACAGTTCAGTGTAGGATAGGCCAATCATCTGCTTCCTATTAGAGAAACTAAGACAAGAACCAGATCTATGGAAATAATATTAATTGTTTATGAAGTGCTTTTCTATGTTTGAAAGGTACAGAAAAGTGGAAAAGTTCACCTCCACTCTAACTGCTTATCTAACTTTACATAATTGAAGTATGGAAATTACATTAAATGTACTGAATGCATTCATGCCATAACTCTGTGAAAAACCATGCAGTTTTAGGAATCAGAAAACTATAACTAAATGCTACTTGAGGATGATGTGATAAAATTAGACTTCCCAAGTTGCTCATTTTTTTTTAAATTGAATATTGCTGGGAAAGCTATTCCAAAATAAAATTGGTATAAATCCCTCTCTCTACCCTTTTCTTGAGAAATGCAGCACAGGAGCAAAGCTGTCAGATTTTATTGATTTCTGTAAGCTTTCATATGCTTTAGTATTCAAACCACTCAGAACTCTCGTTATCTGTTAAATGTTCTCTGACTGCTGCCTGTCATAATACTGAAAATGGGAAGCAAGTGCTTGAAGGAGAATGGTATGGGCAGAAAAAGAGCTGTTCAGCTCACCTAAACTTGCTTTGAGCTCCTTTTGGTCTTTGTGTAGAATTTTAATTAAGATATTTATAAACTAGAAGCTTGCTTGTAGACTGAGCTTTGTCTCAGCTTCTGCTAGCTGACTTGAATTAGGTGAAGCAAAAGATCAACATCATAACCACAGAATCCCAGTAAATCTCAAATTGTCTGTATTTTCTTGTTGTTTTAAATTACTAATCAAACTTCTTTTAATCTTAAGTTCTGATTCATACAATTTCAGTGCATAGTATTGGCAATCCTGGAATTTAGCCAGTAAGCAGATAATCAAAACAGAGCTGTTATCTAGGTAGATTGTTCTGTTCACCCTCTCCTGTTCCATCTTAAACGTCATCTTCCCTTTTTATCTCTTGCTTTTCCTTCACCATTTTGGAAAGGATGAGAGAAGCAGAAAGACAGGTAGACAGACACAGAGGACAGAATTCCATCTGGGGACAAAAGATCTGAGAGGAAGAGCAAGACTAGAGCTTTGTGTATTTGCAAGTCTTTGCAAAAAAAGTTTTTGATCATTTTTACCTGACATGATTTAACCAAAGTATCAGTAAACCATACTCTGTATTTCTTATCTGCAGTCTGTGCTAACACAGCTATTTACAAAGCTGTGGAATACAGTGGAAACTATTTTCCAACATAATGTGCTCCTTTCCTCCCTGCTTATGCATTCAGGGACTAAGTTTAGTTTTTCAGATGTCACATTGCAGTACAAATATGCTCAAGTGGGTATAAATGATGCATTTTAAGTTCTTGCATTAGAAAATTACCCTAGCATAGGTCATGCAATGCAGTTTCATGTGTCATAATGGCATCACGACTTCATTGCTGTGCATCTTACCTCAATGTCAAATGCTGGAGTTGAGGAAAAAGTGCAATTATTATTCAGGTGCCAGAATAAAACTGTCCTTTCCAGTCTACCAGCTTCTGCAGCAGCAGATGTTGCTTGGTGCTATGGATAACTGGGGTATAAACAAAACAGTTGATTTTTGCACCCAGGTTTATGTGGCCAGGGCAGCAAAGATGTCAAGGAGAGTACCACTGGCAAAAGCTTTCTACAGCCTAGTCTCTGCAGTGGGGTGTTGAACAGAAGTGCTGGTAGAGAGATACCTGCATCTCTTCTCCAGAGAATATGTACATCACTAATGCTGCTTCCCAAGTGAATAACCTGCCCAGGCTGTGGGACCTCTTAGATTCCTCTGTACAGTTTTCCCCGAAGGGGAAAGAGCCCAAGCACAAGAGCTGAATTTCAAAAGCATTTCTGTTTGCATCATACCCTGTCCTCTAAGAAAAAGCCTATTGAACATTTTTCAGCTAAATAAATATCATTAAGTGGTGTTTTGTTTGCTGTTTGAAACATCATTCCAACTTTTGCTGACCAAATCCAAAAGTTGACCTCTTCTTCTAAAGGCTTTGGCTGCTCTCCCAGAGATCATTCAGGAATGCTTATATACAGTTCAGTGAACTTTAAAGCAGCTGCAGTGGCAGACAGGCACAATGTGCTTCAAATTGCTTCATTCATGCCAGTAAATAGGATCCTCTGAAATTGTGTCCTAACAAATATAAACAATTGTCATTATGTCATTTCATACCAATATTTTAATGCTTTATATCAACAGTGATTAAATGCTCCCTTAAAATAGTCATTCCCATAGAGAGTGGAATCATAGAATGGTTTGGGTTGGAAGGGACCTCTGGAGGTCATCTAGTCCAACCCCCCTGCACTGGGCAGGGACATCCCCAACTAGATCAAGTTGCTCAGAGCCCTGGCAAGCCTCACCTTGAATGCCTCCAGGGATGGGGCCCCAACCACCTCCCTGGGCAACCTGTTCCAGTATTCCACCACCCTCATGGTGAGGAACTTCTTTCTAATGTCCAGTTTAAATCTACTCATCTCCAATTTAAAACCATTGCCCCTTGTCCTTTCACTCCAGGCCTTTGCAAAAAGGCCCTCTCCAGCCTTCTTGTCAGTTCCCTTTAGGTACTGGAAGGTCACTAGTAGATCTCCCTGAAGCCTTCTCTTCTCCAGGCTGAACAATCCCAGCTCCCTCAG
>VWZO01017850.1:41228-102417 GCA_013396975.1 Bucco capensis
GTATCGTAGAAAGCCACTAGGTTTGTCAGACAGGATCTACCCTTAGTGAAGCCATGCTGACTGTCTCTGATCACCTCCCTCTCCTCCATGTGCCTTAGCAGACCTTCTAGGAGAATCTGCTCCATGATTTTCCCAGGCACAGAGGTGAGGCTAACAGGTCAGTAGTTCCCAGGCTCCTCCTTTACACCCTTTTTGAAAATGGGTGTAACATGCCCCTTCTTCCAGTCACTAGGGACTTCACCTGACTGCCAGGACTTCTCAAATATTATTGAGAGTGGCTTGGTGACTACATCAGCCAATTCTTTTAGGACTCTGGGGTGCATCTCATCAGGTCCCATAGACTTATGTATATTAAGGTTCCTCAGGAGGTCATGAACCTGATTTTCACATACAGTGGGAGGGACTTCACTGCCCTGGTCCGTACCTTGTGTTTTTTTAACTTGGGAGGTGTTGGGAGAGAGGTTGCCAGTGAAGATGGAAGAAAAAAAGTTGTTGAGAACCTCAGCCTTCTCCTCATCTGTTATTAGTTCTCCATTCAGTAATGTATTTTTGAAATTGCCTACCATCTTTGTTAGAACTTCTCCTTTATGTTTCCAAGGAAATATATAATGTCTCAATATGTAGTCCAAGGTGATAAATTATGCTTCACTTATTTTTTGGAAATAATTAATACTTTAACTTACTAATACATTGTCCAAGGCTTGTAATAATACATTGCAGAAATAATTGTAAAACATGACTGCCATCTGAGATTCAGTTCCATTGTCTCAACAAATTCTGCATATTTGACAGATAGTAACTTACTTAGTTTTTGTTTTGAAGCTATTATGCATTTCATTGCAGCTTCAGGTGAAAGTCTAAATATCTGGCAAAACCCCAATCTAGGTTAATAATCCAACCATGAAATAACAAAAAAAGGCTTATTACTAATATCTAATAATAAGGGATCTAATATTAGTTTCTGAAATGATGATTTTAGAGTTTCAAGTTCTAATAAAAATACATGTTGCATTTGTCCAGATTATCACTGAAATGCTTTTATGGTTCAGTGACATCTCCCATTTTCTTACCTGGGTTCCCCACAGCCAAAAAAACAGTTGCATTATGTAAGTAACAGACATATGTAATTGTATCTTTAGGAGATGTATGTTTCCTGTAAAATATACCAACATGGAGGCAATATACAGCAATTTCTCCAGTTTTGTCCTGTAGAGGACATTGTTTACAGTACTATAAATACATTTGAAGTTCACCTATTGTTTGTGAATTTAAGTGTCTATTCCTAATGGCATAGCTTGTAAATCTACATTACCACAATTCCTAAATCTGTGCCAAACAACATTAAATTAATTTATGGTGGTGCAGCTATGTGACCTATTTTATGGCTCCATGCACAGAAGAAGGGTTACCCTTCCTTTAAACTCTGCAGAAGCAGAGTTTTCTGTGTCTTTGGCCAGTGAGATGTAGCAGACAAACTTAGTTCATTTGGATTTGGATGCCACAGATCATTTTGATTATTGCCTATCCCCAAATATACAATAGCAAGGTACAAGTCTTTTCAGTATATAAAGTGTCCTTTTCTACGTACTAAACTTGCAATGAGCCAAATTCTTTATGATACTGTAGTATCCTTGGGGTTAAGTTGCCTGGGAAATCATGTCTGTAGCAGAACTCCTATACAAACTATAGTAGTTGCAGTACAGATCACAATAGTGGAGGCACACAGAAAGATTGTGCATAACTGGGTTAGGCAAATTAATAAAATCTGCAGCTTCCTTGAGAGATGAGGAAGCTGTAGGGAAATTATTCAGGGAAGTCCATGGGTTTTGTCATCTTTGATCTGATTCCTGGGGTGTGATAGTGTCCTACCCTCATGCTGGGTGGATGTCAGTGAAATATAATAGGCTGTTGACTTATTTCCGAAAGGAAGTGGTGGTAAAAGCCAGGTTATTTGTAAGGCTTAAAATTAGACTTGACAAAACACTTGGCAAGGCACTGAGAAATTATGTTGCATTTGCAGGGAGATGAAAATATGCCAGCTTGTGCTTTCCAGTTTTTCTCCCTCTGCAGAAGCATCCTCCAAACCTAGACTTACAGGTGTCCAAAGCAGCCATGTGGCAACAGTGAATTCTGTCATATTGTAGCTGTTAAATACTGAGCTGTGAGTCTTGTGAAGGAGTTTACACCAACTGTGCAGTGGGACTGCTTTTGCTCATCTGTGTGGAGTGCCTGTGGAAGCCAGAATCTTGCAAGCTCCCTTGCTGCTCTGGGTGGCTGGAGGTTGGTGGGTTCAATAGGAACTATTATGAAACCTGGCATTCCCCCCTGAGTCCTGGGAGGTGCTGAGCTGCTCATGAGAAACGTGTATGCTCCTTGGAAACACAGCCCTGGAAAGGCACAGAAGTTTGCAGGGTGAGCTTCTACAGAGCTGGTGAAACAAGCAGGTAGTTATGTACTTTCCCATCTGAAGGATGGAAAGGATCTTCCACATGATCAAGAAAAACACCCCGGGGGGGGTGGTGGTGGTGGTGATGTTACTAATGGTGTTACTAGTTTACTAGAACCATCCTTTGCCACCTGAAAAAGTGTGGAAGATGAACTTAAGATGCATGCAAAAAAACTTTCAGTTTAATGAATATGATAGGTAATCAGAAGGATTTCACATTGAATTCTGTCTAAAAAGTCTTCCATACAAAGTTAGGTTGGGGTGGTTTCACACAAAGTTAAGTTGGGGTGGTCTTTTTTGTTGTTTTTAGTTTTGTTAGAGGATAAAGAAAGTCTATTTAATGAGCATAAGCTGAATATTAAAACTATTCAGAAGTATTCAATGTTGACAAAGAAATAATTGTCCAAATTCTGGACAGGCAAGTGAGATGGATTTCCAGAGTCTAATTTGCAAGTGTGCTGGGGTCTGTAGACTCAGATAGTTCTGCGGTTATGTTAACCAAACAGATTTTTATTTTTTGCCTATTTTGTATATTTTACCTTTTTGTTTATTTCTGGTTTGGATTACTTTGTGTTAGTTATTTGAAACTGGCCATCTTGTATGTTATCACAATAACATTAGATGAAACCAACGCAACGTCACTGCAAAAGCAATGAGTCTTCACGCACTGCCTGAAATAAGGCTGATGTTTTAAAATGCAGCTTGGATTTGCTGTTTTGTTTTCCTTCCTGTTGTTTTAATAGCTAAAACCATCAACTCAGTTCCAAGAATATATTTAGCTGACTGATTTAATCTAATTTTCTAATTGAGCATGCACTGGAATAAAAAAAAAAAGGCAAATCAATAGCACTCTTGGATAACTTCAAGACCATTCCAGTTCCTGCTCCCCTGTGTCAGCCTCCTTCTCCTTTTGTAAGACAATGAGCAACGACAGCAAACGTGGGTATGTAAAGATCCGTATTCCATGTCTTTTAAATGTAGGAGGAAATTGTTATTCTTAGGATGTTATTATCTCTGTGGTCTGGTTTGTTTGTGCAATGTACTCCTAATGCATCCTTAGTAATAAAGGGGAAATATATCCCACTGTCACAGCACTGATGTCTTTGGCAGACTGTTTTCTCAGGTGCTTCTAAGACTTGTGCTGCTGTCTACATTGGTTTGTTGTCCTGTTGGGTCATAGTGTCAGGAACTCATAAACAGACTTCAGAGTCCTCATTTTCTTGTCTTTTTATTTATAGCTTAATCCTCAAATCAGTTGGTAGGTTTTGTGTACTTCTCTGCCAGCTCCATGAGATGATGTTGTTTAATGTTGACAAGCCACATTCATTTGTCTGTATTCTATTCCAAATTTGATTATTTTCATTCATATTGTACTATGCTCTATGGATTTATCCATGAATCTTTCATCTGGATCTCAGCTTCCAGAAAATTCTGCAGGCTTCCTCAGATTTTTCAGAAGTGCATTTCTAGAGTGTAAAAGTATCATTATTCTGGCACTGCTTTCTTTGGGATGTTTCTAAAACAAGCACAGTCCCCATTTTCCATATACAGGCAGAGATATGCTCCTGTTTCATTCTTTGCAGAGGCACAACCCTGATGATAGCTATTTCAGTCATTTACCACCACTTTGCAAGATCTTTCCCAGAGTGGTTTGTGTGCTGATGTCATGTAAGACTAAAGTGATACTATTGAACTATTAAAGTGAGGACAAAAAGTGTGTTTTCTAGTAGAAGTTGAGGTTTGCAGAATGCTGCCACTGTTGCCACTGGTCATACACTGGACCAAGAGACTCACACAGATGCTATAGATTCTGTGGTCCAGAAGAGCTGTTTATGATATTATCACATGCAGGACAGGAGATTTGATGCTGATATTTTCTGAATTTATCTGGAACCACAGTAAAATCTATAAGAGATACTTATGTGTAATCATCTATGGTATTTGGGTTTAACTTAAAGCATGTTATAACTGAAAAGGAGAAAAAACGGAAAAGGAAGAAACAATGAGTTTAAAGTACTGAATAGTATGAATCAACATGTAAACCAATGTCACACTGACTTTAGAAAACAAGAATAAATGTCTAGGGATGTAGTCTATTTAGAAAGGGTACAATTTTTTTTTCTCATTTTCCTACCATATTTATCCCTAGAATAACACTATACAGTAAGTTTAACTATTAAAGATAAAGGGTATCTGCTACCAGAACAAATTCTGTATCATTTTGTTGTCAAAAGCAGAGCTTGCTGTTTGTGTAGATATACCAATTTACAAAAAAAAAAAAAAAAAAGTGATATTCTGTGATCTTTGTTTCCAATTTTAAATTGGGAAAGGAGTTATGAAGTTTATAGTTTGTTATTATGAATGAATAAATTCTTATCACATCTTGAAATGGAGAGGGATCTTACTTTCTTCTGAAATGGCTTATTTTCATACTTTATAAGAGAAGTGGTTTAAATAGGTTTTGACTATCCTCTTGCCATTCTTCATGTTATTGATGTATAAGATTTCTAATTGCCTGTAAAAACTAGAACTAGTGGTCCTTCTAGAAGGACCTAAGACATGTTACAGATTATTAATACCATCAACATCCCTGTGAGACAAGATGGAATTTATACCTATGTTACAGACAGATACATTTTAGCAGGTATATACTTTGTCTCACATAGTAAGGAAGTGGAGTTGCTAAGCTGTGTTCACCTTGAGGAAAGTGGCAGAGCCACCTTGTCAGTTCACTGACAAAACATGAAAAACTAGTACCAGTGAGACTTGTTTGGCCATCATTTTGCAAATGTCATAGCAACACACGACTCTTTAGTCCCTTATCCCCTGTGTTTTTTCTGGATGAACCAATTCACCCTTTCAACACAAACATGCAGACAGCTCCTGTCAAACGAAGACCTCTGTGTCCTTCAGCTTAGCAAATACATTGCAAGCACTGTGCTGCAGATAAGCATGCAATTCTTTGCACATATATGCATTTTTTGATAAAATTGAAAATAACTTTTCAACAAGAAGTCTGTCTCAAGTTTTCTCCTAATCTTGGCAGAAACATTATGGCATGAATATAATTAAAATACGCAAACATTTAGCATTGCATATTTTAGTATTAAAGCCTGTTTCTGAAAGCAGCCATTTCCTTGTCTAATGATTTGCCAGTATCTCTTTGATGTTACATTATTTCCCCTTATAAAATCTATTTATTTTTAGATTGAAATGCTAGCAGTGACATGTAAGCAAACACGGATTGTTTATAACTCACTGAATTTGCTCTTCAGAATTTACTATTAAGTATAATTCTTTTAAAGTCTGATTATCACTTTGCTACAGTTTCTTCTGACTCCTGAGGACCACTGATAATTTCTTATTTGTGTTCTAATACTGGAAAATGCCAGAAAAAAATTTCAAAGAATAAACATCCTACTTGTGAGTCAAGATTAGGCTTGGTTAAAATTATTTGGATTTTACTTAATGCTTTTCCTCCCAGATTTGCTCCTGGGAATAAATGGTATACCCAGAGTACTTTACATAATTAAGAGTTAAACTTTTTATACTTTAACATTCTTTATTTTAATACTTTTATAATGCATTTTTTCTTTTGCAAAAGCTTATAGCTTATTTTACTATGAAAGTGGTTTCAAATCTTCTTGAAAACTAAACTTGACTTTCTTTAGACATTCAGCTTGTTTTCACCAATAAACTGACAGAGTAATTATGTCCTCCTTGCAGATATGGTCAGTTGCTCAGATTTAGGACTTGGACTTTTTTCTGTTCACTTAATAATATGCTTGAATGTGAACATATGAGGACCTTCAATGGAAATAAAGGTCACAGGAAACTGATCTTTTAATTATTGTTTGCATTACTAACAAAACAGAAATTAGTAGGAAAAAATACAAGAGATGACATGCTGTGCCGCTCTTAGCTTTCCATGTTGTCGTCGTCGTCGTCNACCAGGGGCCACAGGAGACCCCAAGTGATTTTCAGACTGTGCCTGAGCTTTCCATGTGCTGCTTGGGCAATTAACTAATGTTGTACCCTGTTACCACTTCACCGGCATCCAAAAGCCAAGACGAAACTCAGGCTGGAAAGGATGCTTGGTTGTCATCTCCCCTGAGTGCTCAAAGCTTTTGTTAACCCTCTCTCTCTTCCCTTCCTGATGAGGGATTATTGCTGAGCTCAGCCTGCCTAGGAGTGATCCCTGTGGTGGCATAAAATTGTTGAGGGGATTTTCTACTTTCATAACTTCTCTTTTGAAAAGAGTTGGTGGGAAAGAGCAATGGGAGAAAAAGGAAGACCTGTAATGCTCTCAATTTATTGTGTGTTAGTCCTGAGCTTTTAGTCCTGTAGAGGCACCTACATATAGAATATGTTGTAGCTTTTTTTTTTTTTTTTTTTTTTTATTTTTTAAGCGAGAAATAAGGAGAAGGATGGGATCCTTGAGAACTCAAAGATTAGTTTAAACTGATTCTGTTCATATGCAGGCTATATATTTGCTGTGGGCAGATACACACTGCCTCAATAAGCAGGTAGAGTTATAAAACAATTCTTACAAATATTTTTATTTGTCTCTGTGTGTAGATAGAGAGAACGATGTATACAAATATGCATACTTATATTGGAAAAACTTGTCAAATTATGAGGGAATACCCAATATATAGTATTAGCACAATATACAGTATTCACTAATCAATATGTGTGTGTGTGTGTGTGTGGTATTCTCATGTGAAAACATTCAGGCAGATATTCTAAAATGTATGGAAACTTATCAGTCTGTTTTCCATCAGCTACTGTAGCTGTCAGTGTGCATTTAATAGAATTATTTTTTTTCTAAGGGCAATGAAGGCATAGCTTTTGAAGTAGAATCCAACTGACAAATTGCAGACAATTTGGGGTACTAGATCACTAGGATTTCTTATCTGAATTGTTTGCATGTCAGATTTCCCTTTTAGCACTGAATAATTTGGATAAATGACCCTTCAATTCATAATTAAATTCCCTTAACAACAGTTGGGTGATGGTACATAAAAAGTAATAAAAGCCTTTAGCAGTGCCCTTTCCTGGAGCTTGTCACAGTCTCTACCTCTGATAGTGGATGACACTTATTACTTAAGTCATATTTTCTTACAAACTGTGGCTTTGCTGAGGTTATACATACTTCTTTAAGTGAAATATAGAGTGTGGTAAAATCAAACTGTGGTTCGTTGGTTTGTTTGGGTTTGGTTTTTTTTGGTGAATAGTATAAAATTCTACAGACATCTCATTTTCCTCAAAATATATTCTGAGAAGCTAAGGTTGCTCTTAGAACTTTGGTTTCCTAATATTTATATACTAGGAACGATTAATGTAGTTGTCAGAAATTTAACTTTACTGATATAAGGGAAGTTAATTCTGGTTTATTTGCATGAGAACCGTAAAAGTTCTATAGCTATGTGTATATAGTCTGAAACTCACATAGGATCAAAATAGCCTCTAATGATTCTGGGATTTTTGCTGACATAAGAATTTGAGATTTGGCCTTTAAAATGCAAATATTGTGTGATATAGAAAGTAAATAGTAATTTATAGCTAGTTAATTTCTTTAATGAAATGACTTTCCTGGCTCTCTTTGACTGTTATACTTAGAAGAATTCAAAATCTAACCTTTCAAATAGTCTGGTCATAGCTGTGTTTTGCAGAAGAAAATGAAAATTGTTTAAAGAATAGCTATTGCCCAAAGAAGCCAAATCTTCTAGTATGTCATCTGTATTGTTCAAACCCTTGATTAATTTTTTTGTTTTGCTTACTAAAAAATTACTAGTGTGTAAGTAAAATGTTTTATTTGTTCATACACACAAATCTTTAGAGGCTTAAAACTTCAATTTGCTGAAACATTCTCAGTACTTTTCATGTTAACTCCATTCCCTTTCTAAGGGGAGAAAATAGCAATACCTTATGATCTAATTATTTGGGGTTTATTCTTCATCAATCTTCCTTATATATCCTTTTTTTTATTATTATTGGAATCTGTGATGAAATGAAACTAGACTGCAAGGTTCAAGCAAACAATCTTTAGAGCTTCATTTAAAGAACTAATATGCCACTAATACAGGTTTTCATGGATACAATGAAAGAATGCACTTAAAAGTAAGACGATGTAATGGTATAACAACCTAAAAACTGCTCTTAATATTAGATGTGTGTTAGTTAATCACCTATGGTTACAAATTTACAACATGCTAAATTTTCACTTACACGTCCAGGTAAGGGCTCTTAATTCCAGAAATATAACCTTGGCCAGTGTCCTGACCAGGGGGGAAGGGTCTCCATACAGGTAAGTTCTAGTTTTGGAGAGGTGACTCCTCCATTCCTACTCCAAATCCTGGGGTTTTTATCCCCTGAATTACGTGACTCTGAGCAAGACTATGCCTGAGTGGATTATACAAGGATATACAAGGTTGTCATCTGAAACCCTCCAGCTTCTCTTTCTCCTACTTTCTCATGCAACTGAATAATGGTTTGGATTGAGACTCTTAGCATATTATTTAAGGGATTTAAAAATTTGGCTCAGGTGTTGGTTCTTTGAATGCTGACTGTCTTGTTTGATCTATGACTTATGGACAACCCAAGCTGAGCTATCTACACAGCTCCCCATGGTCCATCTCTGCATAGATAGGACATCAAGGCTATCCAAGGCTGGATCACTTTTACAACCCTCCATGAGTCACCTGCATGCACTAGACATTACCAAAACTCATTTATGAACTATAAGCCAGATGATCCATACAGATTCTATCTGTAGTTCCCTCTCTTTAGAATACAAGAGTGTTTTTGTGGCTTTACTAAGTGTTATCTACCTTGGCTTTATCTGACTCTCCATGAAATATCTTGTGATACTGCAGAGAGCATAAAGTCTGTTAAAAATGATTCATAGGTCAAATGCCTATAATTATTGGCACAGGTAATAGCATGAGAGTAATTTAGGGATATTGGCTGCTTGGTTGTCTGGGATAGCAAAGGGCTTGTGCTTTTACAATACCATACACATGACCACATTTTGTCACAGAAAGCATCCAAATTCACTGAGTATTATGTGCTTATTTGCTTTCTGTAAGTCAAGTACATCTAATTTCTTTAAGTCATATTTATCTGTTTTGACTCTCCAAGAATATAAATTCTTCAGACCAGGTAATTCTTCTTCTGCTTTTATGTTTAAAAATACATATTGCACTAGAATACCTCCAGAAACTGTAATTAATAAGTATCCTACATGTTTGCCCAAACCTGCCAGAACTTGTTCAGCCCCTTCCCATTTGTAATCTGAAATCTTCTGTTTAATAAACAGTCAAATCCTCATTGTAATTGGCAGTAGCAGGACTTTCCACATTGTTTTGACTATATTGGAAAATTGATTCAGATATGAGTAAGCTGCTCCATCCTGAACAAAAATACAATCAAAAGATGTATTAGATATGTCAGTTCCCTCATGCATCTTTGTCTTCAGCACCTAAGTTCTGTATGTTTTTTCATTTCTGTGAGATTTATTAAGAGCTGTCATACTTGCAAAGTACTTAGTGGATTTCTGATTGCTACAAAGTAAATAATTGTGCTAGATAACAGAAATCAAAGTCTTCCTATTGTACAAAAGTACTTAGAAAACTTACAGATTTATGATTACAAAACTAAAAAATGCTATTTATCAAAATAGAAGCACAGTATCCTTCATAAAAAAATAACATTCCAGTAATTTCTTAAACTCATATCTTAGAAAAGTAAATATTATCTAAAAAAATAGTGAGAGGGCAGTGTAATTTGGATGTTGTTGATAAATAAAGAATATCATTGTTAATAAGACTTATGATATTTAATGATGGCTTAATTCGATCATATTGTTGTCTAGGTTGATTGAAAATAGTGTTGTTTCTGAGCACTGCTATGAATAATCATTCACTAGAGGTTTTTGACAAAGACTTTTATTATATATCATTTTAAAATTTGGTTTAATAAGGTAATTCTGTACTTGGGGAACAACTGATTGTACCTGCCTCTGTGTGAAGTTGTAACAATTTCCCTAGAAATGTCATTACTGGGAACAGTGTTCTTAGGGTTGGCATTAAAATGTCAGTGCACCAACTGTTCAGAAAGCTGCTGAGTTCCATGATACAAATATTCCATCTTTCAAGTGAAATAAGTAAGCCAAATATGCTCTTTTTGTCTCCCTTGGCTTCTATGCTTCACCAGGAGTAGTTAGATAAATGTGACTCTCATTATAGTAATTCATGTATTTATTTTGTTACTAGGATGGTTTTCATGAAAGTTTTCAAAATGAGTGCCTTTTCTGTTCAACTCGTACACCCTTATATAAACATCTACAAGTGCACAAAAACATTTGCTTGATATCTTGTCCCTTTAAAAAAAAAAAAAAAGCTGAACATTTGAATTTTCCAATTGTTTTCAAAGGAGCTATGTGCATATATGCACAGATGGTGTTTTTAGGAATCTGATTTTTCTGCCCAAACTTCTAATGGGTGTAGTCTTGCATGGAAAGTAGCTCTGGGTTTTGTACAATTATCTTTTTGGAAAAAAGTAAGTGAGGTATGATACTGCTAATAATGGCAACAATGGGCTCTGGTTTTTAAGTAAGTTCCCTATTCTTTCTTTAAAACATAACCTGTCCCTGTAGTACTTTAGTGTTCACTTGCCTGGGACCAATAGGTGCAGCAAACACAGAGAGTGGAATTACCTAATTTAATCAAGAGACATGAATGAAAACTGAACAATATGCCATAAAGTCTTTATTGACCAAAACTGGTAAGGGCGTCTTTGCAATTAAGGTGCTTAAACCTGACAAGTTACCTGTGTATTGAAAGTTGTAGAGGTTTCCCCCCCCCCCCCAGTCTAGTTCTTTGGACATAAGATAACTCTAACAGAATTTTTTTTTTTCTTTTGAGTGAAGAGCTTATCTTTTCCATTTTTAATATAGTTTCTGCAGTGGACATAGCTGCCCTACTCTGATGGGGAAAAGTTTGAAATCCTAATTTATATAATAGAAAATGTGATTTCTACTTGGTGACTGAAATTCTATATCTAGGCACACAAAGCAGCTGGCATGAGCTAAGAAATTTCTGCGGGGCTTAACTAAAGGTAATACTCGTATACACCCCATACTGTATAAGACTTTAAAAGTTTGCCATCATTCTTCTAGTGCTTCAGAGTTGTTTTCTTCTAACAGTATTTATTCTCTTCACAATGACAGAAACAAGTAGTGGTATTACCCTGTATCTTTCTGTTCCTGAGCATCAGTGCTCAATATAGAATACGTCTGTGTGTATATATTACATAAAATTTACTGGGTTTTGTAGTGATCTATAGAGATGGGAGAAATGCTCGTTACCAGCTTTCAGTTAACTTTCTCTTCTAGGCCTCAGAGTTGCAAATCTATTTACAGACAAGTAATGAAATTTTCCTTTGCTTGCCTTGATCATACAGAGGTTATTATCATTATTGTTGACTTGTAACTTTGTAATGCCTGAGTTCATAATAAAAACTATTTTGTTTCCTCAGGCTATAGAGTTGGAAGATGATTTGGATTTATGCTTAAGACCTTTATTTGATCTGGTATTAGACTCTGTTGTCGCTAAAAGACTACAGTGATTTCATAGTCAACTTCTACAATTTCTCGAGGTCCCAAGTATTTGCCCTCCCATTGAGTGTTTCTAGCCAGGAACCAAAAATTTTCACATGGGTCACAGGTGAGATTGAATTCCCTGGTTGGTCCATTCCCATGCTTTTCATCTCCATGATTTACTTTGGTTCTGCCTCCTTGCATCTCTGGTTCTAGGGAGAGATTTAAAGCATTATTAGAAGGACAGACGAGGGAGACTTGCCTGAAACTGGAGAAGTGGTGATATATATGGTGGCAAAAGAATGTGTGGTAGAAGGTAGGAAGACAAATAATGATACTGCACAGGTATTTATTAAGGCCATCATAATCTATGAGCTGTAAGTAGTATACAACTTCAAGACCATAATACAGACTCAGATATTTCCTTTAAAAGGTCAACAATGGAAATTAAATACGTGACTCTCTGATTTATAACCTTGATTCTGTTTCCTATCTGAAGCGCATCATGGTTAGCTTCAGGCTTTATCCATAGCATGAAACCTAGATGAATTTCCAGCTGACTGGAGATCATGATAAGAAAATTTTGGAATGTGTTTTTAATTTGCATGTAATGAAAATAAGAGTGCAGAGTAGGAAAAATCATTATTTAGAGTGGTAGAATTTTGAGCATATATACGCTTTTCTTATTACCCATGAGCACGGTTCAGCTTGGGTTTATCAGACCATAGACATGATCAGATAAATTTTAAGTCTATTTGAAATTATTTCCCTATTTGTCAGAGTCAATTTGCCTACTGTTGGAGAGCTAATCACCTGTATTATGTGGAAGGAAGATCTATGGGCCAGTATTACTATTACAACAGTTCTGGAAAACCTGGAGTAGACAAGTTTCTGCTCGTGTTCCCTAAAGGGATCCCGAAGGAATGGTGACAGATTGCTTTCTTCTCAACATCTGCAGAACCCGTCTAGGAGGGAAAAGACAGACACCACAAGCCTAGCAGTGTGGTAATGTAGCTTGCTCTCAACACTGGTACTTCATATAAAATAATTAAAAGAATCAAATTTTGAGTGAAGGACATCTGTTTCAAAGTTACATCAGGACATAGGCTTTGAAGACCTGTTCAAGCTGTAGCATGTCTTCTTTCTGTCACCCAAATGCATTGCAATTCATGCCAGATTAAGAATGTGAAGACTTAAGGATTTGCACCTTTAATTCTTTTTTTTTTTTTTTTTAAATTTAATCAGGTCATCAAGCCACATCTACAAAGTCTACAGCATCCACAATTGTTCTGGGCTAGCAAAAAGTACCAGGGGAAGGAAAATTCCTGAAATCTCTAGGGAAGTGCTCTACTGAGAAGATGAAGTGTAGGGTTTGACCATTTATGGGAAATCGAAAGGATAAAAAGCCTCTGACAGATGACTGAATAAATTACTGAAGTTATGAAATCAAACTTTTTTAAACCATATTTATATTTTTGTAAATATATATACATACATATGTGTTGCTACAAATATATGTAGTGAAAGCATACTTCTCAAGAATATTTTTCCTTTCTAGTGTAAGCTGTACATAGGAATTTATTATGGTTACAGAATTCTCATGGCTGATTTGGTGCAGTGACTATTTTATCATCTTAAGAATGCTGCATACCTAGTATGCTTAAATAAAAGATGTTTGTACCCAGTTTCTGATATTTTTTTCCTCCTTTAAACTGTTTGACCCCAACAGCTGCAGATTAATATAGCTGTTTGGGTCAAAATGCAAGCTTTTCAATATTCTTGTTGCATATAGACATGATATGGGTGTGCTTCAGTTTTATCAAATCTGAAAAGGTCTGTGGAACCTATGGATGACTAAGGCTATGGTTTCTGTGGCAGGGAAGTTGGTTCCTTCTGATTTTTTTTCCATTCAGCTTTTTCCTCCATTAAATACAGATGTAAATGTGTGCAGAATCTAGTACAACTAAATTGAGTTATTGTAACTCCAGATATTCTTACCACAAAGGAGAGAGATTTGGAATTAACAAATATTTCATCTTGGAGGCAAAATGCAAATTTCTTATTATTAATAAATATGTGAAACTAAGATAGAAGACCAAAGCCACAAAAAAAAAAATAATCTCAGATACTTGTTGATAATACTATGCCTTAATCTCTTTTGATTTATTTGAGAGTACTCAGCATTGGTTTGGTTTTTAATTTGGAAGGTATGACCCTACATACAAACGGGATCTGCATAATAAGGAAGGCAAGATTTTAGTGTTCTGTAGAACGATTATTGATAGCATTGCCCATGCAGATTTTGTAGGTAGCTTTGCATACAGATATGCAATTTATACTGAACATTAAAAGACAGTACTTCTGCAGTGAGAATTTTACAGTGCATGAACAGAACTTAATGTGCAACATGAAAACTGCATTATGCCATTTTATGTTTCAGCAGATAAGTCCCAGTCTTGTTTATTCTCCAGCACAAACTGCAGGCTGGCTGTAGAAGGTCAGGCTGGGAAGTTGCTCATGTTTGACACTGCAACATTCTGGAGTGATGAATATTTAATTAGGCAAGTGAGGATTGTGTGGGAGGTTGAGGCAGCAATAGCTCCTAGTTGGCTGGTTGCAGTTTCATCTTGGAGTGTAGTATGAAAATGGATGCTTGGGATAAGCTTCAAGGACATAGAGTAGATAAAAAGCCATTCTGACTGAGCAGCTAGTTATAGGGAGGTTAGAAATAATAGAGACAAATGTTTTAAGCGTTTCTGTTACACTGGTCAAACATTTTATGTTCTAGTGGGCTAAGCCACCATTTTTTATTAAGCTCCATAAATACAATAGAAAATTAAGTTTGACCCTATAGAATCTGGAACTATAACAATGATGAAACCAATTTATTTTATGCAGATATTAGCTATTTTAATGGAGCACATGTATAATTTGTTGATATTATGCAAACACCATGAGGTAGTAGTCATTTTTCTCTAGTCCTATTTTAAGCACAGCAATAGAGCTGTTTGATTTTTGAGGATATTATTCTTAGCAAGCTTTCATGAAAAGCTAAAAATTATAGACAAAAGCAGGAAGACTATTAATTTTCAGTGACAAAGGCCAGGATAAAGATTTCTTATTGTTACGTGTTCTCCATTAAGAAACATTGCATGCAGTTTGGATAAGAATGGTTGGCCTACTGGAAAGATTTCAATTATGCTATGAAGAGTTTAAAAATATGGAAGTGAAATAAAAAAGAAGTTTATCTTCATAACCAAGGTCTTTTGCAGTCCCTTCAGTACCTGTGCTGGACTCCAGGGAAATTACTCTTCCCACAGAAAACAGAATAAGATCATGTCCACATCCCATGTAGACATTCATTCTAATATGGAGTGGATGAAGCAGAAACAGTTTTGTGTTCCATGTTGTCACTACAATATTCAGGACAGACAGCAATGAGCATAAACCATTTTAAACTAAGTAAATTTTGCCAGCATGTTACTACTAATCAATTAGGAAAGCAAAATACACCCACATCTCTGCTTCCCCCACTCACATTCTAGCACATTGCCACTCTGGTTTGTGTTAATATCCAAAACTCAACTTGCGCAAATATGGTGCAGAATTTTTGCTGCTGTTTACTGACTGTGGCTAAAAGCAGTGGCCGATATTTTCATAGACATAATTGGGAATTAGTTCTGCAGTTTCCAATGACTTGTGTGATGAAGGACTCTAATCCTGCTGCATCATGTTAGAATAGTGGTGGCCAGCTTTGGACACCTTGATGCACAATACTGTCAAGTCAAGAAGTACAAGTCCAGAGAATAGCTACTAAAATATTGGGATTGTGATTTAGGGAGGACCCTTGCTTTTAGGGTAGTCAATGAGCAACTGAAAAGGAGATCTGTTGATGGTCATCTACTTGTGGTAGCTCTTTGTTATGCTGATTGTAAACATCTCACTGTTACCTCCTGTTCACCCTTCTGTTTCTCTTTACCCATCTATTATTTCTTTCCCTGTGCTTACACTGTAAATATTATCTCTGTTCTTTGAAATAAGGAGGTTAGGAATCCTCTGATAAAAATATTCAGTTGCATTAAGAATAAAAGAACAAAAAAGCCCCCACAAGCCTCTGGAGTCAACAGTGAGAAAATGTCTGTACAGGTTCTCAGTATTCATTGTTGCCTTCATGCAGTCACCCTTTCTGATGTGGTTAAAGCATCTAATTGATTTGATTTTGTTATTGTTATAAGATTTCAATTTGCTCATAGTCAATAGCACAGGCTAGTTCAGGAGGAAATTTTGCCCTTTGAAGTTGGAAAGAATATTTAAATAATGTGTGCAGATGAAAGAGGTATACAAGGCAAATAATCTTCAAGAAGCAAATCAACTTGTGTTCTGTATATGTCACTTCAACTCCTGCTGCTGTTTTTTGTTATCAGACTAGCAAATTTGTATCTAGTGTGCACCATCATCCTTCTCGCAGATGTTTCTTCTTCTCCTCAAATATTTATGATGGATTTCTTTTCTCCTTAAATCATTATATTGTGCTTTTCCTAATGTCTGAAAAACATTTTGTTTTTATTTTGTGCGTATTTCATTTCTTCTCCAATGTACTTAAATAGTGGCTTTTAAATACTAATTTCTGATTACCTGGTTCCAGTGTAAGAACTTACAGGAACTGATCCTGATTCCTCTGAAGAGAACAGGAATTTTCTTTCTCTCATGTTTCTATATATAGAAAATGTTTATATACTTTGGTGCAAAGAGACTGTTTCTGAGGACTTCAGTGTGTCCTATCAATTAAAAAATAAAAAAAGTGAATTACCATTATAAGGAAGTTGTAATTCTCCAACTGTCCTTCATATTGTCTAACTATAATATATTTCTCAACAAAATCATGGTGCTTTTATTACATTTCCATTCTAATTTTCCTGTCCGCTATTTCCTGATGTGCTCTTTTGATTTGGGTAAGCAACATTAGTCCAGAGATTAGTCAGCCTTTTCTGCTGAGCAGAGAAATGTTTGATGCTAGATTTGGATCCAAATCTATCTGAATGCTGCACTGTTTGTTAAAAGCCTCTTAGTGAAGCTGATCAGAAACCTTTAGCATTTACTGTTATTGCTCTGTTGAAATGTAAAAGGTTTAGGAAAAAGTGTCAGAACTGATGCATCTGTTTTAGGGGGCAAATACCCAAGAGCAAAACATGGCATTGGTGATACATGCTTATGTAAGGCTTTAGAAAAGCAGTATTTCTGTTCTTTATTTTGAAGTAATGCTGCTGGTGAAATTTGTATAAAGCAAAAAAATCTCAAAAGATTAAGAAGGTCAAGGACTCTAGCTAAGAATCATTTGCATTGGCTTCTTCTGTCCTCTTCTAAAGAAGAGAAACACGTTTCTGTTTTCAGTATCTCTTTACCTCTTCCAGCTAATTAAAGAATTCCCCTTTTAGAGACCAAGAGAGTTTAGAAACTTGGAAGTTGGAAGGCACACTGCAATCTCTAATGCCTGAGAATTTGATGATTTTGTATTAGGGTGGGTTGTTTGGTGTTTTTTTTTTGGTCAAACTCTTCTTGGCAAAGATTTTCTGAAAAGACAGAGAAAATAGTTACTGGTTAAGATGAGTAGCTGTAAGAAGTAGAGTGAACATGAAATATTGAAATTTGCCTTGTTCCTTCTTGGGCTAAACCCTTTGCTAGGCTAACCTGGGGGCTTCTGGAAGCTGTTTAATTTCGATTCTTTCCTTTAACTGTTTATTCTCACTGGAAGCATAAGATAGCATGCTTGTTTTATATAGCAGACACAGAAACTATGTCATCTTGCTGCAACTATGACAATACTTTGATGTATCGTGTCTATTAATGTATTTTTCTCTGCTCAGTGCCTAATATAAAGAATAGCTTGAAGACACACCCTTTTTTAAGTAATTTTTTAAGGCATTCACCAAAATGTTTTATAGTCATTGCTGTCATTAAAATTAGATCAGACAATGATATTCTTCTGTTAAGCTTCTGCTTAATGGGTTCTTTGTCTTCTTTTAACTGTATTAGGCATTACAGATTGCATCACCATCTAATGGAATAGCATTGTTCTCTGTGTTTATGTAGTACAGGGAAGCACTCCAAGGGAGAGGAAAGCATATTCTTTGGGTTCTTTGGTCATGGATAAAGACTTCAGCAGATAATTTTTATTAATATGAAACACTTCTCACCTAAAATGGAAAAGAATGAATTTATAAGGGAATAGTAAGCGGTGCACATGGCTTCCTAAAGAGACTTTCCTGGAGAGATCCTAGGCCCAAAATGTTACTTGTGCCACAGCCAGCTTCCCACCTGTCTGATGTCAGTGAACCGGAGAGCAGAGTATGTTCCCAGAACACTGGTACCACTTAGGGTCCTATTACTATTATATTCCTTCTGCACAGCAGTGCAGTGGCCTCCGCTTTCCACGACCTTCACCAGGCTGCAGCTACTGCGGGCAGAGTTAAGGCGCTCGGGAATCCCCTCCACCACCTGATTTCAGTACTGCAGGCGAGACACGGGCAGGGCGGCCCTCAGCTCTGACCTTGAGCAGCGTAGTACAGGGAAGCACTCCAAGGGAGAGGAAAGCATATTCTTTGGGTTCTGCTGTCGGATGAGTTTTTTCTCCTTCCCTCGGCAACACGGGGATCGAAGAGCGCCGTGCCCCGGCTGCCTCCCCGCCTGACTGCCTGCTGCTCACAGAGGAGGACAGACCTGCAGTCCGTCCGTCTCGGCGCGTGTCTGCGCGGGGCGGGCAGCCAGCGCGGCCCCGCCCCTCTCTCCACACACACAACGCACACAACCGCTGGGCTGCGCGCCCGTGGGGCTGTGCGCGGGTAGCGCCTGCCGGCAGGTCCGTCAGTGGCTGCGCCCTGCTGTGCCCGCGCTCTGGCGGCGGGACTCCTCCTGTGCAGGCACCAGAGGGAAACCGGCGGGAACCTGCTGGGCTGTGAGGAGGCGAGGAGTTGTGAGGCTGTAAACTGCCCTAGAAGTTTGCCGGCCGAAACTGTTCCCTTTTCTGGCAGAGTCTTCTGGCTCTTCTCAGAGGAATACCGTATCGCTTACCATGAGCGGCTGTAGGAAGCGCTGTAAGCGTGAAATACTGAAATTTGCCCAGTACCTTCTCAGGCTAATCACAGGTTCTCTTCACACAGGTAATGACTGTTTTTCTTTGTAGTAGAGCAGCATCATAACAAGGCGATTGCCTGAAGTTAATACAGCGATGGCATTGTTTTATAGTATAATGCTTTTCATCTTTCAAATAGTTCACAGATTTCTTATTATTATTTTGTGGCTGAGCATAATAACAGTTGGAGTTGAGACAGAGTAATGTTCTCTAAAGCATTTGCACACCTCTGTCCAAACTGGAATGAGTGTACATGCTTTCACCTCTGCACCTGTGTATGTTAAAGGTGATGCAGAGTATCCACATGATGGCCATAAAGGGTGATCTTGCGCTTCCACTGTTTCTTGAACTGATTTGCTTCGACAAGTAGACTACTTTTTTTTTTTTTCCCCTCAGGGTCTTGTTTTTGCTTATGATTTAAATCAACTGCAAACTGTCAATATGATGCAAACTTTAAATAACACTTGTGCTTTTTGCCCTAAAAGGATCTGAAACATAAATTGATGTCAATTTCAGGTAATTTTTTTTCTGTAACCTTGGACAAACTGTACAGTACCAGATAATATTTCTAATCTAAACTGAACAAACAGCATAGTTTTCTTCTTAGAACTTTGGAAAATACACTTCTCTCACAATTGAGCATTTTCTGTGGATATTCCCAACAGCTGACAAATATGATTACATGATGTCATTCTGTATTTATAAAAAAGAATTGTACTTCTTTCTAGACTTAAGATGTTTTTTCCCTTGAAAGCCATCAAGCAGAGGTGCAAGTCTAGCATCAGCAGATAATAATGGGTTATACTAACATGATTAATGAGAATGGAAAGCCATTCATTTTACCACAAGTATTCTGAAAGTTTCTGCTGATTTATCTTGTTCGGGTTTTGGTTTATGGGTTTTTGTTTGTTTGTTTTTGTTTTGTTTGTTTGGGGGGGAAGATTTGGGAGCAAAGTTGAGTATTCAGTAATAACTCAAAATATTGATGCATGTGATTTATCAGATTTTGGTTTATAATGCTATAAAGATCATGGCATTAACACTGGCAATGAATAGTTTATAGGATGCTTGTAACTTGTGAAAATCTGATACAGGTTTTTAGTAGCTTTGAGTGTCTAGTAACAGAGTTATAGAGTTTCCCTGACTTTATTTTCTGTATTATTCCTAGTCTATCGTGGTTTCTCTGTTGTGAATTGTATCAATTCACATTTCTCTGAAAATGTTGGCTTCTTGCTTTGGGGGTTGCTATGGAAATTAAATAATATACAATTCAAGAAGTAAAGCTATGTTAGAAATGAACACCAATACTTCCTTTTCACAAAGTCATCCAGCCTTTTCCTTTCCCATCTAGCAAATGATACACACCATTTTTCAGTGATGTTTTTACTGCCAGCTTTTTAAGGTCACAATTTAAAACCACTTTCAAGAATTGTTGTGGATACTGATTCTTACTAGAAGAATTTCTTTCATTTGCAATTAAGAAGTGCATTTTCAATGCTAATTTACTGGAAGGCCAAGTAGAATGGTGTGAAACATTTCCCTAAAGGAAGCAAACAAAAATAACCCCACTCTTAGGTAATCTTAAGACCTGATGTTCTTCCTAGGAAATTTTCAGTTTGTTTTTACTACAGGCAACAGTATCTTACTACTATTATTAGGTTAACAGACTTCATTGTGTTCAAATAATGTAGTAAATAAGACCAATGTAATGTGATAATAATTGAACCACTAAGAGAGGTAAAGGTCCACTGTTCTGTTCTTGCATAGCCCAGTCTTCTAATTAACCTCAACTGTTGCAATGCCAGTTACTGCTCCTCCTGCGAAATCTAATGCATAATTCATTTTGTTGATAATTTGTTGATAATTAATGAAGATGAATGAAAAAGCCTAGTTGAAAGTGTTAGAAAGTTATGCTTTAATTTGTATATAAAAGATACTGCTGTTTCTGTCTTGAGCATTCAAAAAACGTAGGATAGCTGTCAGGAACTGTGCATATTTAGCTTTTTACAAGCAGGCAATCTGCTCAATCATTAACTGTTTTCAAAGTGTAGATTTTTACTAAGGAGCACAATGATGAACAAAAGTTAACTTCCTTCTTGACATCATTTGGCTCCTGTTTTCTTTTTTAAGTATTCTTTCAATTTCATTGAAGTTGGAACTACAAATTGTTGAAAGCACATGCACTGAATCTAAGCCATTGCTTGTTTCCATATGAGTAGATGTATTGAATATACACTTAAACCTCAATACAGAATGGTACAAGCCCTGCTGCTGTTGGTGTGATATTAGAAAACAAGAGGAAATGAGTTAGGAGGGCAATTGGGTTTACTGGCTATAGCCCAGCGAAGACGTCACTGTTAATTATTGGTTTTACTGCTTGTATCTCATAACTATTTACAGCACCAAATTGCAGTATTTAAAATAAAAATTATCTCATAGCTGTCTGTGGTAGTATATACACATGGACTTCAGCTTAGTATTCAACTTAATTGTAACCATTATCAATGAAATTACCCCCTTGCTTGAAGTTAAATGCTGCCCAAGTCTTTACAACGCATCCAGATTTTTCCTATTTTTTTTTTTTTTACAGCAAGTTACTACAATTGACAGGAAAATGTAGAGAAGTGCGGTGAAAAGAAATAGTATTTTAAGCAAAGTTTTTCATTTTTCCTAATTTCTTCTATGTATTAAGTTAATGTGTTTCCACAAGAGAAAAAGACTCCCTCAAATACTTGAAGACAGTGTTTTCAAATGTCATACCAATTCCTAGTTTATTGCTTGCTGCCTCTTGAGGTGTGTTGGAAATGCTTAGTCTCTGAAACTTTGTTAAAAAGAACTTAGCGTTGCTGTTGAGAATGTTGCAGTTTTTGGATGCAATGTGAATTTATGTATTATAAATAACAAGGTAAATCCATTGTGAGATCAAGAAGTAAGTGACAAATTATAATGTTTGTATTGAATGCCTGATGTTACATTAAATTTCATAAGGGAGGTTAGATTTTCCAGGACAGATTCAAATTCCCAGTTAGCATATGCATTTAGAAAGAAAGGAGAACAACTTTGGCTGTGGAACTGTACTCTCCAACAAGCTGAAGTAACCTCACTCTTCTAGGCTTATGAAGATTAAGCTATGCATTGATGATTATTATTATTTGTGAATGCAGGATATACGTTTTGATGGCATTTTCTTTGAGAAACTTGATTGCCGGAAGGATTTTGCCTGCTTTCTGACTGGAAATACTTTCTAACCTACTACAGAGAACAGATAAAAAAGATGTTTCCCTTTTTATGCAAATAGGATCTAAACTAAAATTATTTTAAAATGAGCTTATAGTTTGAAGATGTCACAAAAAGTTAAAATGTCAAAATTCATGGGAAAAACATGCTTTTCATTTATTTTCAAAAGCTTTTTTTTTTTTTTTGCTTGTGTTGCTGAAATATTTATTCTCTTGATACCAGATCAGTATTGTTCATCAACCTGATTTATTTTTTTATTTCCCCAAGGAAAATTATTTCAGATTTAAGGTCTGCATTTCTTGCCTGTTGCCTGTGAGGTAGTTCCAACCTCTAGAGTTGCAGATATTTTTCACATACAGAGATGCAATGTTTTTTCTATCTATGTAAATGTAAAAGTTCTAATGTGAAAGGGTGAAATCTTTGTCATGTCCTGTTTAGGAAAAGAAAACTCATTAATTTCGAAGAAATTGATCAAGATTTTATTTGGAGTTCTGCATTGTACTTCATATGTTCTCAATTTCCTGGCTAGCTTGATAAATTTGAGTGGGCAGTCTTGGTATTAGTATACCACAGAAAGAAATCACTTTTGTGGAAGTGTGTGGTGGGTGTAGAAATGGTCCAAAGTTGAATTTTGAGTAGGGTTGGTAACAATAATTGACTAAGATGCTTAAATGTAAAATACTAGATACTGAGAGAAATATACTCTGAAGAACCCCAAAACAAACAAAAAAACAACCCAAACTAAAATCTTTTTTTCTAATCTCTTGGCAAATATGTTGGTTGAGTCTTGCTGCCTCTTACAGTGTCTCTAGGATTTTTGTTTTATTGCATGGTTGGGCACCTTGCCTTTGAAAACACCTTTTTAATGTTATCCTAAAGAAACAGCACCCCTCCTACAGGCCTTTTTGTTTAGAAGTAGACTGTACTATAGGCAGTACTCCCAGACAAAAAACAAGATGTATTGAATTTAGCAGCAATTAGCTTAAAAGAGATTCTGGGAAATGCTGAAAATGCCATAACTTAGTGCACTTATGGTACTTTCTGCTTCAAGATGGAGCAGATTATAAATATTTCTTTTGTTCACCCCAAAAAATCAGGATTAGCTATATAGTTCTCACACACTGCAGCTGCAGACACACTGTGAACTTCCAGCAATTTTGTAGATCATTCAGATTTTAAGTATTTTAATTAGAAAATAAATTATGAAAAAAACACTGCTAATCACTCACAAATAATAAATTCTTCACTCCTCAGAAAAGGGTTTAGATAGACTGCCTTTGCTTCCCCCAATTTGCATACCTCTTTTTCTTTAAGCAGTATCTGCAAGTCTCAGTGTTGTGCAAAATGTTTCAACGTGAAATTTTATAATCCTGCATACGGCAGATAGACTGAACATTACAGGAGACTGAAGCAGTAGTGAAAATTTGTGTGGGTAGAAGGATGTCTTGAAGTAGGGGATCTAAAGGCAATACCCTAATCTTTAAATGTCTTCTCCTGAATATATTTAGATATTTTGCTCAAATGTCCCATATTTTTAACAGATTAACTCCATCATATAACTTGTTTCAAAAAGTCTTTTTTCCCAGGTCCTTCCAAAAGAGTCGTCTTTAAGGTCTTAATGTTTCTTGTGGTATGTTAATGGGAAACGGACAAAGTTACCATGGTGCATACCATTTCTTTTTAAAAGATTAAGTTTTTATTTTCTCATTCCAAATCTGAATGTTAATTATATTGAAAGATACAGTTCAGCTTCTTTTTTAAAATGACACATTGAAAAGCATTCCATAGCCATCATTAATGATGTCCCTTTTGAAAGTCGTGTGCTCTGTAACATTTTTCTAAGTCCAATCTACTGACATAAATTGTAAAGATAATTTTAAAACTTCAGCTGTATGTAGGACACACTACCTGACATTACATTTAAAAATACCATTAAAGGAACTCTTAGAAAGTTAACAAATTCTGCACACAATGTTAGGAAATGGCAGTGTTAAGACTATCTCAGTCTTATGCAGTATAATACAGTTCTTTACTGTGGGTATACTATTCCTTGAACTACTACAGAGTAACTTGGAGTACAGAAGCAGCAGGGATAGAGCAGTTTGAATGTGAATTGTAATAAATACTACTTTATATTACACAGACTGTTTTCTGGTTGTTGAAGTGTTGTCCATTTTACAGGGACTTTCTAATGTAGACAGATTTTTTTGCAATAATTCTCAAAGACAGTAAAATGGCAGATAAAATTCAGTGTAGATTAATGTGGAGTGGTGCATTCTGGGTGAAATGAGGTTTATGCCTAAATGGATAGCTGGTGAGCTTACCATTATCAGTCAGGAATTAAACCCTGGGAATTAAACCTGTGAAACTCCTTACTAAAGGTGTTGTAAGTGCAGAAGTTATGCACGAATTCAGAGGGAAAAGCTTGGCAAACACTTGGGAAAACAAATCTATTGGGAGTCACTAACTAGGTTAACTGTAGTATATGTAAGAAATCCCCTGAGATGAAAATAATCTGTGCCTAGGAAAGGACTAGGGGAAAATACTGAATATGCTTGTCCTGCTTCTCTTCTTTGGGCATACACTAATTGCTGCTGCTGAAGACAGAATATTGTGCTAGGTGTGGACCCTTAGTCTGAACCATAGAATCATTCTTATGTTTTGGTGTTGAAATAAACTGCCTTTTCTGAAAAAGTGTTCTCAACTAAATCGTCTCTCCTGAGCCCCTTCCTCCAATTAACAAAATTTTAAAACAGTTTCCATGGTGTTATCAGCCAAAACTGAAGTGGAACATTTTTGTAAGGCTGTTTTACAGCCTAATTATAAGAATCATTGCATGTGATTTCTTATTTTTTTTTTTTTAATATCTTGAGTTTGTTAGGCTTCACATGTGGCATAGCCTTAGAACACCTTCTAGGAACTTATATGTGTATATATATATATATATATATAGGCTTGGTTCTTTTTTCCCCTCTGGTAAGAAAATAATGCACTTGCTCTGTTGTCGTAGTGTTGGCTATGAATATGAATTATCATCTTTGAAGATCTAATGGAAATCCACGAGCTTAGCCTTAAATCTAAATATTTTCCTATCCCCTCAGACAACTGTAGTCCTTAATGGCCTGAAAAGAGATGGGAAATTTACTGATGGAAGAGAAGATGAGTATGTAAGAGCTGTAGCAGGGATAACTAGGGAAGGCAGACTCGTTCTACCAGTACCGGTGTCTAGAGATGATCATTCAAATGAAAGCATTAAAACATTTTGGACCTGCTTCACAATTTTATTTGTGGCTGTTAAGTGACAGATGCAGGCTAGGAATAAAAATGAGAAACCCGGGCAATCTCATTCACCCAAATATGACAATATATGCATATGCTTTTAGATGACTGCAGTAATTGTGCATAATTTAACTTTTAGTTTAGTCTCTGGGATAACCACATGTTCATAGTCTGCAAGAGCTATGTGAACCTGCACTAGCAGAAATATTTTCTGCATTTAATAGTTAAATTTTTGAATTCTCAAAGAACATTAGAGAGAGATGATGGCCAATTCAATACAATGTTTTGATATAAAGTAAACGGATAATCTGGAAAATGGCAGTAATATGGTGCCTTGGAAATACAAGGGCACTGAACTATGTGCTAACCAGATCCCAGTCTTTAACCAGTTGTTCTGTGTGACTGGCTGTGATACAGCCAAGTAGAAACAATAGAACTGATAAAACTTAGTACCAATTTGTGGCCATGGTGAAAGCCAACCTTGTACGGTATTATGCTGACACTCAGCTCTTTAATAACATGTTTAAAAACATAGTCATCACACACCACTGTTCCCCTTCCCAGTACAGTGAGGTGACGTTAACTTGCATTAATGTTTTCAAACTATATGTATCTTTAACGTTTATCATTTCCATGTATAACCCAATTCATTTAAATTCTACCTGCAGATTTTTACGTGCCTCTGAATTTGTTTAGATGTTGACTAAATAGAGTGACATGCTTACTGTGACACTGAACTCTTAATTTGCCTCTTGTCTCTTCATAATGACAGCCTGTCAGGGAAGACAACATAATTCACTTTAGTATCTCTTTCAGTTCTAAAACTGAAATATTTATTTTGTGGCAATTTAAAAAAAAAAAAAAAAAAAAAGCTTGCAACCCCAAACAAACAAAACATCCAATCAAAACCAAAAACCCAAAACAAACAAACTCCCAATTATCTGGATTGAACTCCTGGATTTTCCAAAATACCAAAATACTCTACCAAAATACTGCAAAAGTTTAAAGACTTTTCTGTTTTCCAAACATCTTTTTAAAGCTACAGCAGGTATTCTTGGGGACCCTGTGTTTCTGTTATTACCCTTCAGTACTAAACTCTAACGTGTCATTTATTCTGCATTTGAAGTTCTATTCCAAATAATATTGTTACCATAATTTTACAAATTAAGTTTTGTCATTACTGTGTCTTCAGAATACAACATCTGGAAATAAGCATATACGGTATTATTGAGGGTGTCAAACAGGCTTTTTATCTTCTAAAATTGATGATAATTTGATGTACTCTCTTGAACTTTTTATAGACTGCCCATCTAGGCAGTGTAATTAAATACAAATCGAAAGTGTCTGGGATAGGGAGGAAAAGTCTTTTTTTACCAGCACTCATACGTCATTAATTTAGGAAATTGAATAAATCTGAAACGAGGTACTAGATTTTGTCTTTGTTAGGTTTGCTTTTTATTGGCAGATTTGTTATTTTTTTAAATCGCTTTTATGAGGCAGGTGATTAAAATCAAACAGCATTTAGCATTTGTGATGTGCAGGCCTTTCTGTGTACAGCCATGGTAAACTTCAGTTAATGTCAGGAAAAATAAGTGATAGCTGATCATTTTTATTTGATTTATGGTAATATTTATGAAGGTTAACAGATGATAGATTCTTTACTTGACTTTGAAAATACCAGTTAGGCTTTTATGTTATTCACTCCTCAAAAGTTTGTCTGTAGATTTTTCCCCTCAGATGAGCCACCTGGGTCAATGAATGTGATGCAAGGTAGGGGCTGTAGTTTCTGCAGCACCTGGGAGAGCAGAGTTGATGGTCAAATGTGATACTGAAAAAAACACTCAGATGCATCTAGCTTGGAGCAAAAAAAAAAAAGAATTTCATTTTTAATCAAGTAGAGTACCTACAGTAACTGCTTGTTGATGATTTAGATTATCCTGGATTATGGAAAAGTTGTTATTTTTACATGTATAAAAACCATATATTCAAAATGTGTAACTACACCCTTTTTTAAACAACCCACCCTTTAAACATTCTTCCATCACTTTAAATGATTTGGATTTAAATGCACTCATATTCAGGCATCTCCCATGTCAGGTGTGGTCATTGCTTTAATTCACTAGTAATGATGCCTCTATGACAGTAAAAGCTGTAGAACTTTCTGTAGAAAATACATATGAAATTACCTAATTACTATAAATTTGAGTCTGTTGATTATATCAGTTACCCCAAAATATCATATTTGTTTCCAGGAAAGTAAATATTAAACATCAGTGATAGGCTGCTCTTGAATAGCTGTACTGCAGCCTAACACAACTTCTGTAAACTTCTTCCATTATCAGTTCAGGAAAGGAACTACAATATAAGAGAAATACAAGGAATTGTCCTAATGTGCAGATTTAAATCAAATTTAGTAGAACTGCTACATTTCAGAAGAACTGGAACCAAAGTGACCTTATTTTAATTCAGCATAACTCATTTCTCAAGGAAAAAAACCAAACAAAGTCTATTTTAATTCTGAAAGAGAGGGTCTCAGCAGAGACTGAATTCATTTTAACTATTCCACCTTACTGATTAATTAATACTTAACTTTCCTGAGTGGCCTGTGTGTATAGCTCCTCAAGATCCCTGAAAAGATGGCAAAGCTTTTTAGTGAGGACAAGAAGATTTTTAATTTCTTCAATCAACTAATAACTTTTAAAAATGCAAGCAAACAGAGAAAATAATATGCAAATTAATGTCAAAGTGAAGGGACAAGATAAAATACGATTTTAAGAAAAACCTACCAGAAGTAAAACAGTTGCACATACCCAAGACAGTGAGGGTGAGAAGAGAAGATGGAGGGGAAAGAAGAATGCAAGTAACACTAGTATTAGGCCAGGCTGGATGTGGCCCTGGGTGACCTGGTCTAGTGATTGGCATCCCTGCTCAGTGCAGGGGGGTTGGAACTAGATGATCTTTAGGGTCCCTTCCAACCTGGCAATTCTATGATTCTGTGATTCATTCTATGATTCTAGTATATAAAAATGTTCATATATGCACAGACACTGATACATCTATGTTATTATGTACCATGTTCATCCTTGGTATAAAGCCGCTGGCAAACCTGTACCAACTGAGGGTTTGGACAAAGAGAAATAGGGGACATCACGGCACATGCCTTAACCCTCAGCACTCTGAAGCTGTAAGATTGAAGGTGAATGATTTTTTTTTAAATACAGTGTAAAAATATTTATTCCTTAAAAAAATAGACTGCTTTTTGAGTTCACAAGAGTTGTAGCAGTAACTAAACAAAATCCAGCTCAGTGAAGATTGAAATGCTGGTGGTGGCTGACAGTCACTGCTCTCCTACCATTTGATGCATCTGTTACTCTGACTGTTGGTTTTGGAAATTTCATCATGATTAAGGCCCTCTCTCTCTTGCCATGCACAGGTAAATGCAAGTGCCACCATGTATTCCATGTCCACATTCACAGCACTCTGAAACATTAATGCTGAGTGACAGATGTGAATGGTAACAGCAGGGCATTCCTGCCCTGGTGAAGACTTGCCAGATGAAGTGCTTGAAGCTCCTCAAATAACTGCTCTAGTCTACTGTGAGAAACTAATTGGATTGTGTGTATTGCTTACAGGAAGTCCTGGGCAGATCTATTAAATTACTTACCTGTTGTCTGTACAGTATCATACTGTGTCAGTAATTGAAATGTCATCCTGTTCAGACAGTGTAGGAATAAGGCCAGTTCATTCATAAGTAGTCTGCTGAAATTTTTTTATCAATCAAGTCATACCATATAGCAGAAGATGTTAATTTTCATCAGGGAGAAAACTACCCTCGAAAAAGTGATGTAATTCTCCAAAAGATTCATCTTGACACTGTAAATGGACAAATTGCTGTGTATCCCCCTCCTTTGTAGTATCAGGAAATACCTGTAAGATAAACAGGTACTGTCTCATGGTATGTATGAGTGTCCAAACAAAAACTAAATCTCTTGCAACATAACTACTTAAAAATATTACCAAAGTGTACACCTAGAGATAAGGCATTCCACTGTTGCCTTAAGGCATCACTGCACTTAAAAAGCTTAAGACACTGCGACACTCTAACTACCTGTATACCTACCTGGAGGTGCACTGGCCAACTTTAAAGTCTAACAGAGCAAAGGATAAGAAGCAGAAATGGTTGCACTACAGTGAATTGGAACCATCAAGTACAGATCATGGGGTGCATATGGAGACAGGAAGTGCAAGCTGGGCCATAGAGTGGCTGAATTTGAAGGAAAAAACCTTCAAACATTTAATTTTGTCTAGAGGGGATGGGGAGGGTTATGACTGGTGGAATACGTTGTGAATATATCCCACTTCATACTTCTGCCCACTTATGTACTGAAGCAGTATGGAAGAATTTCATTGCACTTACAGCTCCCTGCAGACTCAATATGGTATAGGAAGCACTGCTGAAGGTCTTTAGTTGGGAGGCTAAGTAGTGCTCAGTTTAGATTTTCCGGATTAGCTGCATTATCTCTATCCATTTAAGCATCATTTATTTTGGCTATTTCCAGGTAATACAGTCACCTTTTTGCATACAGTTAAGTGCTTTGTCTTTTGCTACTTTCTACTGAGTCTTTTTTAGCATAGAAAATCTAGAATGTTGTAGTACTTAAAAATGTGCAACCCCCCTGTTTTAATAGTTCTGTGTCCTAGCTCTTCAATCCTTTAATACTTTGTAATCATTCTAAATGTTTTGTCTACTTTAAATGTATCTAAACTAATGTTTTCTTAGAAGTATGATTTACGAGAATATATTTCCAGTTTTCAGTTTACAGCAGCCTGTAGGAAGTTCAGCAACCTACAGTGTGAGATGGTTTTCCTCCCTGCCTTGTGTTAGTTTGGCTACGCTGTTTCACCTGCCTGTTGTCTTTCATCACTTTATCTTGCAGTCACTCAGTTACATGTGGCACTAACCCTTCACTAACAAGATTTTGCTAGCTTTATTATTCATCCTCCTTTTCTGAACATATATGAACGTGTGGAACATTAGGAGCTTCAGCATTGACTCCATAGCAACTCTTCTATTGTAACCTTCTATTGCTGTGGTGTTTGACCAGTTACTTCTACTCCATTTCATGCCTTTGCCCTTTTTTTGTTTGTTTTCAACCTCTCCGTTAATCCTATATAATGTCATCTTTTTGTTTTGCTCTTACCTTGTCAAGAGTTGCAGCTAAGATAGAACAGGGTGAAACTACTAAAGACTGGCTATCTCCTTAAAGAACTGAATCCAAATCAAGAGGTCATACATGTCCTAGAGGGAACTGATGCCACGAGACCTACCTTGAGAGATCAGTGTTCTCCTTACTATCTTACTTATCTAATCTGCTGCATGTCACTCATTTGTTTAAATGAATTTAAAGCTCTTGATTTTTGTTTAGCCTTTTCTCTTTGCTTTCTACAGTAATAACAAGATATTAAAACACATTAGCAAGGCAGCGCATATCTATGTAAGCCACTGTGAGTTTCTTCTAAATGCAATAAAAAGAAAATATTAATCTCTTGGTCTGATATTTTGGGAGACATAATAATGTGTTGTAAAGATTCTTCCACAGATGCTACTGGCAGTCCTAAAGAGCTGTCATTCTAAAACAAGCTACATTTGACTAGCTAGAATGCAAAACTATGATTTGAGATTTTGGTCCACCATCAATTTCCTGACAAGGACAAGTTACTTCAGCCCATGGATGAGTACATTGGGATTCCACTGCCTACATTCTGCTGAAATCCAAGAAAACTAATAAAACTTCTGTCTTTGTTTTGATTCTTTGTAGTCATGGAGCAAAAGTCATTCTGGTAGACTTAAGTAGCTTGGTATGTATCTTATGATGTAGGATTAAAGACTTAACATCCCAGCACTGGATTCCTGAAAAGTCCAATCACGAAAATACGTCAAAGGCATACAAATGACTAAGTGAGATAGCACATGACTTCAACACAAAGCAAAATTGCCAGGACAACTCTCTTTCAGAAGTGAATGATAAGCTACTCTTAATATAATTCCATAGTGGTCACAGCCTTTCCTCCTCCCAAGCCAGAGGCTGAAATACCTCTTCTCACAAGGTCACCTTCCTCACAGACTCTTCTTTTTACTACCCAGTTTGTTAACTTTCTCTTCTCTCAGGCAGTCTGTTGCATGGTATCCTGTCTCCTAGTGACACAAAAAGGCTGCTAAAAATTCATGGTGTAATTTGTTGTAGACTTTTTTCTTCTTGCAGCCTCCCCAGGCTGAGAGCAGTAGCTGTTGGAAACTGAGTGCTTAAATTACATGGCAAACTATGATAAATTTCCAGGCACAGAACTGTACCAACTGCTAAAGTAAGCTACTAATTTCTCATTTTCTTTTCAGTCTGTTGTAAAAATGCAATCAAACATCCTGAATCCCAGATGGTTGTTTATAAAATTTAATTTCACTCTATAATATGTGTGTGGGGGGGAGAATTACATGTCCTAAAAGTGACTTTCTTTTTAAACTTACACTTAAGTCATTGTTTTTAAAAGTTAATTTTTAATGGGGTTTGTCCTGCATCATAATTTGAAAAATAAATTACAAGAAAAATGAGGAAGTGTGAAGAGTTCTGCCCCTCCTTTAAGACCTTAACTAATCAACTGTAGAACTAATGATAAACTGGGGGTTGTTGTTGTTTGAGGGTTTTTTTTGTGGTTGGTTGTTGTTTTCGGGGAGGGTGATTTTTTTTTTATTTGTTTGGGGTTTTTTTTGCTATTTTACAGTGTTGCAGACAGAAGGGCATCTACCTCTCACCCTAATGCCTTTGAATACTTGTCTTGTTTTCACTCTGTACAGATATCCTTCATGTTGCAGTAATTGTTATATGGCAGATTAGGATTCCAGAAAACAAAGGTGTTTTGTCACTATATGTACAGGGGTAAAGGAGAAGTGCATGGGCACTAATTCGAGATTGGTGTTTTCATTATTGCCTTATGAAATTATATTGCAGTATGAAACTTCAGTGGGAAAAAATTCAAGGGGCATGTTTTAGCCTCCATAGGCCATATATTCTTTTTTTTTAATTATTTATTTCTTGGCATTCTTAGGAACATATGATTATGACCTTGGTTTCTGTTGTATCTTTTTTCCTATGTCAAGCTATATAGTGACATTAAGATGACAGGTTGCTTTAATTAGCAAGTACCAAGTAAAAGCAATGTTTCCAAAAAACAAAAAATAGGCCCCCAAATGGATGTCACTTACTGATACACAAGGCATGTAAGCTGTCAAAGCTGTTGATAATTTTTCTGTGTGATGTTTCCTATGATGTATAGCAAGGGTTTGCTCCCAGAAACTCACCTTCTGTGTTATAGAAAAAAAGTGGTTTAGTGATGGAAAACGGTGTAATTTATTTTTAATTTTTTTCTCAATATACTGAACTAAAACTTTATTTTCTTTTATGCTAATTTATCTTGGCCTTTGTTAGGCATTTCTTTATTAGAAAAAATGCAAGGACTTGAATAAAGTTCAGACTAGAAAAAATGCAAATAATATATTTTAAGGCATACATGCAATATTGCACTAGAAATATCTCCAGCATGTTTTAGGCCATGAAATTTGTTGTGTGTTTACTGATGGGAAATCTCAGGCCTAGGGTTTCTTTAATTATTTCATCAATTTCTCAAGGCTTTATTCCAATATGGATTGGATGTTCTTGCGTAGTACTGCTGTAAGTCAATGGGAGCAGCAAATTCAGATGCAGAGTACTCTCTTCAGATTTCCTTACACCTAAATTCCAAGGATTTTTTTTAGCTGGCTAATCTTGCTTTTTATTTATTTATTTATTTAATTTTGCCTGTTGCTGTTGAGTTTTGGCTTACAGACTTTTTGACTTCATAGTAAGCATGCATTTCTGCTTCAGGACCTGTTTTTTCCATTTTTGTATTCAGTGCAAAGAGCATTTTCATTCTGACAGCTTGATTGTGAACTAAGAGTCATTTTGTCCTTGACAGAAGTTTATGTGGGGTCTTCTACTGGTCTTTATTTTGTCTGAAATCACAGTCTGTCATCAGGATTTATTTAACTCCTTATATTTATGAAATTTACTCAGTGGACATAGAAGTGACACAGACAAGTTAGTTGTTTAAGCTCTTGTTTGGTTCTTCTGGTATATGCTTCTCTGATATAATCTTACAGCCTTCTCATGCTGAGCTATCTTGGAAGCTACAGGAGCCACCTAGTTTTGGAACCAGCTCTCATCAGTATGCTTCCTTGTTCCCTTGTTCCTACCGCACATGTTTGTAGGAAAAAAAAAAAGGTTCTGAACACTCTGCAGATCTCTGCCCTGCCTCTACAGAAACTGAATTTCATTCTTTCATTTATGAGAATTATTTTTATTTGCTTCATAAATTTCATTCTTGATACTAAATGCTATTTGGTAATCACTCTGAACCAAGCAGGCTTACAATAGCCCTCTTCATTCTGTCTGTTGAGTAATCTGCACTGGGTAATTGGAAGCTCTGTAGATGATGCTTCCAGGTGGTAACATCAAATTGCTCCAAGATTGGTTGCCCTGCTCTTTTCTATCCCTTAATTCACAAGCCATCCTCATTTACGTTTCTGAAAAGCCTAGTATGAACAGCTGATCTTTTGGTGAATGCCTTGAAAGTCAGCAGGTTCAGGTTTTTTGCCAGCTTTTAATTGTAGCCTATTACTCCTCTGAGATAAAAAGCAACATAGAGAGAATGCATTAGGGCTTCTAGCAGCTTGCAAAGCAGAAAGGTCGATAAAAATGCTTTGACCTGTCATGCAAAGTGTGGAAGGAAACCTACATGAAAGGTGTGAAGGCAGAAGGAAATGAAGTGTACTGGATGGGAAACAGCTCTGAAGGTTTTAAGTAAATTTAAATAAAATAAAATAGAATACAGTCTAATTCCTACTACCACCTGAAAATAGGAGTTTCTTTTTGCATCATATTACTGTTTGAAAAATTTAGAGAATAAATGCTGCCTACCCTTTGTTTGAGAAAACAAAGTGCACTTCTGGCTTCATAGAATGGGTGTTTGTACAGACTCGGGAATAAAGAAACTCTACTACATTTAACAGCATCATAGGGAAGGTGTCATCTTCTGAATGTGATAAAACATGAGAGTTTTTCCTGCCTGTATCAAGAAATTGTTGTCTGTATCTCAGTTGAGCATCATAACTCTGATTCTGCTGTCTTGAGGACTCTTAGTGTCCTTGCTGTTGCAAGATCCCCTGTCTTAATGCAATAATTTCATCAGGAAAAAATACTTCTCTTAGAAAACTATCTAACCCTATGCAGAATCACTTCATGTCAAGTCAATGACTGTCATATTAAATTGAATATGGGACTCAACAATAGTAGCTTTGCAATCATCTTGGATTTAAGGGGAAAAAAATTAAAGCTGAGATCAAAGTATTTCCAAGGAATTTTCTGTAATAAGGCGGGGTAGTGTAAATCCACAGAAAAGGTGCCAAGTTTTGTGACCTGCTCGTGGTGGTGGCTGTCTAATGATACTATTTAATTAATTGTCTCAGTATTTAGCTAACATTTTACTACTAAGATTTTTTTTGCATGGAATTTTCTTTCAATGGATCTGAAATCCAAATGAACAAACAGTCCAAAGGAGAAGTCTACTATAAAATATGAAATTGCTATTTTCCTGGTGTTTAAACAGAGCTCCCTGGATGAGGGAAGTCCCTGGGAAAATCCAGAATAATTCTCAAAGTTTTTCCACAGTGTTTCACAATCTCTGCTGAATGAGAACTGTAAGTAGTTCTAATGCTACTTACTTTAACCCAAATTTACATTTTTTAGAAAATAGCTTAATTTGTCAAGGTGTCTTCCAGACTCCATGAAGTCTACAGAGGATATTACAATTAATGAGGGCATCATTTAAGACATTCAGTTAATTGAGTAGATGTTATGGTCATTTCTATATGGTGAACTTTGCATCTGTTCGCAAAATGCTAGCAATGTTTCATTATAAGAATAACCTGAATTAGCATATCCTGTCACTTTGAGGTTACTTTTGCTTTTTCAAGCTTTTGGTTTATTTGTATACTTCTTTTTTCCCCCTAAGTCATTGCTTCCTTTATACAGTTTGGAACTATATCATTTGCCTGCTTAGCCATTCAGACTATTATATGTGTTAATCAACAGTGCTGCAAGGGAACTTAATTGCATCTAGAAGTGATGACATTGGTTCTGGTTGTAGGGTATTAAGAATAACTCAAATTTTGACCATCACTCCTGTAAATAGATTGGCACAGAATTAATTTGTTCTATCTGAGCCATCAAAACACAGTTATATAGAAAGAAGCATAGGATAAAAATTTAAGATGGCTGGTGGTACACCGTTGAAGTACAACTTCATGTTCAGCTAGCAAATAAATAATACAATTCTCCTGTATTATTTTATTTCTTAGAACTGTCACTATAATTCTCCCTGTTTCCTTAAGAATGTTGAACTACTTGATAAGGGATATTATAGTGCCTTTAAGAAGGGGCTCAAAATATTTATGATGATTTTTGACAGTAAACTTACAGTTTATTCCTATGGGGTTTTTTTTCCGTAAAATCTTTCCAGTGATATTTCCTTATTTCTCAATTGAGATCCAGTGAAAGAAAGAGCAAGAGTTGCAGGAAAATGTCTGGAAGCATGTAGCTACTAGCCAGAAAATATAATTTCATATATATTTTGTATGTATGGCTAGGCTTCGCGAATGAANTATTTTAAGAAGACAAAAAAGACTTTCTTTGAGAAACAGATTTTGAATATCCTAGAAGATAATTTTTAGTTTGTTTAATTTTTAACATCTATTACAAAATGCATCACAAATCATTTCAATGACAACCTGAAAATACAAGACTAATAAAAGTAAGTCTGATAAAGGGAATGAATAGAGCATCATAAAAAAGTTTGAAGGAAAAATATGAAGAGGGTCCTGAAATTCAAGGTTTGTAAGTAAATAGTATTACTTTTAAAGTGAAAAAATAGGATTTCTGTGTCAAGGAAAACAGATAACTCTTCACATTGACCTGAAAAATGTTAGGGATCTGAAAAAAAAAAAAAAAAAGAATCTGTGACAGAAAAGGACAACACACTTTCAGAAGCAAGCGAAATTATGATGCTAATAAGGTCTGATAGCAAAAAGCACAAGCAAGTGGGTGATTGAGTATAATCTCTGGAAGAATCTCTAATGGCCTTGTTGCACTATTTTTTAAGAAAAAAGAGAATTCAAAGGTAAAATTGTTCTAGTTATGAATGAACAGATGTCCTATGAATTTTCATTAGACTGTACTGAAGGAATGTCTAGGAGAACAAGGATTTATTAAGAAAAATGGAAAATTTTGTTCCTGCCCTGAAGTTATATAACTGGATCTTATCTGAAGAAAAGTGCCATTCAAGAATGAAATCAGAAAGTATGTGGAGATGCTTGCTGCTATTAGTTGATCTCTTCAGTGCTGAGTTCAGTTGGATTAAATACCTGTGCTCCTCAGGTGCTGGCGAAAGAAGATTATTTTATTTGCAGAGTTTTCCTTCTGCTAATCACTACCTGCAGTTGCTTTGAGGAGAGACACAGAAAAGATGCTTCACTCTTTCTAGCTGCAGATATGTAAATATAGTCTTTAATTTTCAGCCTCATCTGATTTTCTCTTAATTAATCTTTAATGAAAAATTAGGTTTACTTGTTTAGTGCCTACATTCTTCTCTGCAGAACCTTTTATTTTAAAACATATACCATAAAGCAGAGTGAAGGAATGGCTCAGTAATACAGGCTAATACTGTTTTTGCTCGTTTAAATTTTCCTCTGTAGTCTTATTTGTACTATGCAAAATAGGGCAGGAGGACCATATATCATGAAGATAAACCTGTCAGAGCAACTCAAAGACGTCCTTTTAGGGGAAAAAACCCTGCTATGAAGGTAATAGATAGGCAAAGCCCTGTGAAGTGGTTTTACAGAAATTACTGTAATTCAGTCAGGCCTAGTTTATCTGTATTTAAACTATTTCTGTATAGTTTTACCTTGTATTTTTATAATGAAATCTGAAATTTTTTTTCTTCCCCTTTAAGTATATAGCATGGTAGAGCAAAGTACCTGTCTTCATTTCTTCATCCTTAAGGAAGATAAATTAAATAATAGGATGTAAATATCAGATAGTATGTATGTTTATGTTGTCCAGCAGTTTCTTTTGGAGTGAATTTTTTAAAGTGTTGTTCTCCTCTTGAAGTCGTCTATCTGTTTCAAACTTACATGCGTTAGCTGGAGTAGTGCAGCAGAGGTTGGATGTTCTGGCCTTTTAAGTTTTTCTTTTCCTTGCATGTAAAGCTTCTCCTTGACATAAGAAAACTAGAAACAGCCTTATACTTTTACTTTTTTTTTTTTTTTCTGTAGGCAACTTTACTTTGATGAGAAGGGAGGGTAATCAACTTGCAGTATGCTGGTGGCAGCTTCACAGTTTGTGGTCGGCTCATGGTTTTGTGGCTGGAGTTAATGTGGTTTGTAACTGTTGTTCCAGCAGTTATGGTAGGCTTTTTGCAATCATAGGATGTAAGACCAAAATAAAAACACACATAGGTATGCACACACATGCTAATAAGGGTCTCAGAGCAATATATATTAGCATTTTGTGTCTGTAAAAAGTAAGCTAGCATTTTTTTTGTTATTCTTATAGAAAAGACCAAAAGAATTTCAGCAGTTTCTTCTTGATGTGTTTGAAAAACACTGAAAAATACTGCCCTGTGCTTTCTTGTGTTGTCTTGTTGTTATTTTGTTTTTGGTTTTTTTTCCTTGAATCAGTTGTGACTTGAACTGCTAACTGCTGACAATACAATTCTTATTATGCACACCCACCTTTGGTGTGCTGAGATTGGAGAAAGAGTTCTAGAACAGTATACCTCACAAAACCAATTTCTCTTAACCTATGGGACCTCTGAGTTGGTTTGTTTGGGGTTTTTTTACTTTCTTTTTTAAAGCACTGCAGCACTTTTTTTCTTTCTAGACTTGTAGAAAAACATGAAGAATTGTCCTTCTCACTTTCTCCTCAAGGAAGTTTGTTTTAATTGATAAGGAAAAAAAACAACAACCTGAGGATCAACTGAGGCAATACTTTGACCTTTCTGATATTTAGTTGGTTAGCAGATAAAGGCCTACAGAATTCATCTCCTCCTTGGAGTTTTTGAGGTAAGATTGCTGTGTTCCTTGGAGTAGAAAATAATGACTTACTCAAAGATTTACAAGCCACAATTTTAACAGTGACTTTTAGTATGACTTTTTCTGAGTCCTGTTTTGGCATCTACTTTGTCCATGGTGAACCCTCACATAAACTGTAAGATCAGATCTATTAATTACTCAGCAGTCAGCTTTCAAAAAGCATATTTTTCTGGTCTGACTTAGTATCAAAAATTCTGTTTTATTTATCCTTTATTGGTAGTATTTCTGAATCTCAGTTATGCTACACTAGGGAATGTATGTGTCTCTGTAGCCCTACAGACAGATACAATGATTTACGCATTGAACTTTTTACATTTGCTGGTAAGATAATAAGGCACAATGCTGTAATAGAAAATACTCAGTGAAACCGCTTCTTGAATACCTTTCTTACATTTAACACCTACTTTGGTAGCAATACTGATTTCTCCTCAGTAGAACTCCAAGAAAGCTCTGTTAAGAGGAACAGAAACAACCTGTAATACCCAAGTTAGAGTAAGAATTGCTTCACAGGAGTTAAAATGACAGCATCTGCTAGATGAATGCTTGAAAAAGAAGGGAACAGCGGAACCCCCTAGAGCCATTTTTGATTGGGAAATGAAGATTAGTTTTGCGTGAATGGACCTATTTTTCAAACTAGAAGGGTATTTTTTGTTTATGGAAAGTGTCACTGAGGTTTATCCCAGTCTAGCAAGTCAAAGATAAGTGTTAATGCTTACACTTTGAAATCCTCTGATAATTTCAGTCACTTTTCAGAGCATTTAACGTTTCATAGACTTTGTGTGGCATACGCTTGGGTAATATTAAAGGCTACATCTATAGGAATGAGGCAATTGCACTGTTTTCACTGTGGCCAAGTTTTCATCTCTGATTAGAGAATTGATTTCCACAAATGGTTTACTTTGCGTCTATCATTTCATTATAGGCATAGTATTTCCCCCAGGATTTCAGAACTGTGTCATCCTTAATCACACCACTGTTCTCATGCTACTTACACAAGGTGTGAAATTTACTCCTTCTGTTTAGGAGGGTGGAGATATCTAAGGGTGTTTATGATATATGCATATGTCCTGTTAACACTTGAAAATATTCAGCCAAGTAGGTTGCTTGGTTGCTTTAGGCTATTTTATTCCAAGTATAAATTTGTATTTGTATAGAAAGTTTTGATACAATCTCAGATACAAACTAGTATCCAAGACCCATAGATCTCTGCAGAGCTGGTCAAAGGAACAATTAAACCTTCTGCGAAAGAATCGGCCCTGAAGCCTTTCTGTGACGAATGGGATCCAGTAACCTCCCTCTGCCTCTTTCTAGGGTGGAAAGTGTGCTGTCATGGCACTGTTCTGGTGTTGCGAGCACAAAGGATACTCTCCTCTCTGCTCTCCACTTGTCTTTCAGCTTTGCTTTTAGTTTTTATTTTTTCTTTACTTAACTGAAACAACATTTTTTACCATCTTGACTTGAAGAAATTTTTCTTCCTTGTCCATCTAGTGATCAGCATGGTCTAAACCAGAAAATGTCCTTTTTGCTGCAGCTAGTCATTTCACCACAACATCTACTGCATTTGCTACGCCCTGTTGAGATCTGGTAGGACTCTAAGAGGATACTGAGAAAGGAGACTCAAACTCTCTTGGTTTCTCCTATTCTTGGCATCTCCTAAGGATCTTTAGAATGCCCTTCCATCTTTACATATAGTTAGTCCACACACACTTCCCAGTGTCAGAATTATATGTTATGGGTGATTTAGCTGAGCTGATTTTCCAGAAATGGTTAAGAGATCATCAAAGGGTAGGGGTAGAAAAAGCTAGGGATTGAAAAAGAGGGATAAAGCAACAGAAGCAAAACAGCGCCAGATGCTGAAACTGTTAAAGTCAAAAATACATAAGAAAAAAATAAGTAGAATGAAATAAAAGTGGAGAAGAAAAATGTAGAAAAGGGAATCCATTCTCATTTTTCAGATAAAAAAAAAATCTCAACCTTGCACGTTTTTTACTGTTGTATGACTGTGCCCAGAAATCCACATTTTCAGAGACTTGGACCTTTATATTGAATGATGCTCTTTTCTGTTTGAACTGTTGCATCTCTTTTAATAAGTAGTGCGAGTGAACAGATTAGTTATTTGGTCATTCACCTGGGCTCATGAGTTGAAATTTTCACTGTTTTTCTCTTTTATATAAAGGCTTATCATAGCAAAAGTTCCTACACAGTTACAGCAGCCTCTTCTATCTAGTACTGAAGAGTGTGCTTTCTGCACCCCCATGAATAAATTTCTGCACATGCTGGAGTTAAAAGAATTTTTGAAGTAAAAAGAAATGTTGAAGTCAGAAAAAGTTGGAATAACATTATCTTCAGACCCCTGTTGCAAATATGGACCTTTACTTTTAAGAGGATAATAGCATGTCTCCTTGGGTCTTCAAGCTAATCATAAGACCTATGTGGGTTATATAAGCTTTCTTGAGAGACGTAATAATCCATGGGAGACAACTGCCTGTTGAGATTAATCCATTTTTATTTTTTTTAAAGCATAAAAATATGAGGCTTTTCCTTTTAAGCCTTATAGTTAGATGTAGGACACATTGAAAAAGCTCTTGTATTTTGTTGAAAAAGACATTTGCAATTATGGTAATGTGCTCTGGATGGGTTTTTTGAGGGGAGTGAGGGTTGAAATACTAGATTACCTGCTTGATTAGAGATAAAAATAGTTTCTCCTACTGATAAACTCTTTCATCACACAGCAGTGTCTGCTGGGGCACATTTTCAAGCAATTAGGGATTTGGAAGTCCATGAGTCTTATTTCAGGATCAGTTTCCTCACTGACATGCACCTTGTGAATATAGGTCGATACAAAATAGCACTCCTACATTCACCACAAACAAATGCCTCTCGTTTAGTTTTCCCTTCATGAGAAAGTCTTGATCATGTTCAGAATTATGGTAGTGAAATCGTCTGCCACTAACATTTGGAAATTATTCATCTGTCAGTTTGTTTTCCTATCACATTTTGGTAAAATTGCCCTAGACTTCCATTTTTAATCCATCTGGTTCAGCCCTTTCACTGGTAAACTAAGCTTGTTGATGTAGAAGGTGTCAGTGTATATATTGCCCTCTTTTCAATGATGCCTTCTGGCAATAGAAATCATGTAGATGGTCTCTCGTATTTTACATATGAGGAAAAAAAAATCTTTTTCAGTGTCTGAGGTGTCTAAATGTATGCCCTTGAAGGATATATTTTCAGAATACTGTGGACTGTTAGGTCCTAGAGAAGAGATGAGGTGTCTGAGGACTGGAAGATGTCCTATGTCACTCCAGTCTTAAAAAAAGGGCAAGAAGGAGGACCAAGGAAACCACAGGCCAGTCAGCCTCACCTCCATCCCTGGAAAGATGATGGAGCAGCTAATTCTGGGCACCATCTCAAAGCCTGTAAAGGAAAAGAGGGCTACCAGAAGTAGTCAGCATAGATTCACCAAGGGGAAGTCCTGTCTGACTGATCTAGGAGCCTTCTATGATGGCACAACTGGATGAATAGATGAGGGTAGGGCAGTCAACGTTGTCTACCTTGACTTCAGCAAGGCTTTCAATGCTGTCTCCCACAGCTTCCTCGTAAGCAAGTTTAGGAAGTGTGGATTAGATGAATGGAAAGTGGGGTGGATTGAAAGCTGACTGAAAGACAGAGCTCAGAGGGTTGTAATTAATGGTGCGGAATCCAGTTGGAGGTATGTTCCCCAGGAGTGGTGTTCCCCAGGGGTCCAAGTAATTTTGTTTTTGATGTTTGCACATTTGGTCAGATAGCATTTTTTAATAAATTGATGGTTTGCAGGTAAAAAATCACAAAGTATGAATCTGGATTTAGGATATCTCATACTTGTATCTTCAGGATAAGTAATGTGAACAGTACATTTTGTTGGATAATTCTCATTCTTATTTTATTCTTTCATTCTGTTGGGATCTGTAGTAGTAGAGAAATTTACATGGCTAGTGAGTGTTTATGAGTTCTTCATATTTTCTTTATGGAAGCATAAGATTGTTTTTCCATGTAGAGTTTAGCTCTTGAACAGTACAATAAAATCATATCTCTTTTTTGTGGAGGGAAAATTTAGACTTTTATCTGTAACTTTCCAATTATATTTGAATTTAATGTAATTTTAAACCCTTGTCCACCTGAAATTTTGTATGTGAAATCCTGTTATGACTGAATGAGGGATTCCTTGAATAGTCATATATTCCATTCTCTGTACTTAACACGAATTCTGTATTTTAGTAAGTATCTGCTTATCTTTTTTTTTTTGTCTGACATAAGAAATAACTATCTCAATGAAAGCAGAATAGCCTAAATGAACTAGATGCACAAAATACTGAAACCAGTGAGCGTGACTGAAACTTTAACACGAGTTTTAACCTCGAGGACAGTTTTGAGGACATATTTAAATTTGCCACTGGGGTGGGGTGTTGTTTTGTTTGGAATTAAGGTACTTAAAGGATGCAGACTGGCACCTTCTGCTAAAGGACAAATGGGCATGGATAGCCAGGCCTGAGGAGAGCTCTCTGGGATCAAGTAGAAATGGAAAGTTGTGTGTCACGGTGGGTGGTGCCAGTGTGAATGGGGTTCAGTTTTGGTTTTTTCCTCTCAGGGTGTATTTCACAGGACCTAGACAGTTTTATTTGTAGTACTAGTGATATTTTAGAATCCTGGCATGACACTAAATTTAGCTACCACTGGAGTAATTTTGTTCTGTGGTTCCCCCCCCCCGCCCCAAGACTCCTTTCTCTGCAACCCCCTTGCAATATACCTCATCCACTCTAAATTTTTGTTTCTAAATTCAGATTAATCTTCAAACTAGTTGAAAGTATTCTGAGGAAAGAATGTTATTTGGGTTGGGTTTTTTTTTCCAGGAAAGAGTCATAATTTCCTTTAAGGGAGAGGAAAAAGGAGCTAAGCATAGTGGAGTTACTGTACTCCACAAAACTAATCGTGTTGTAAGAAGTTATGACTTACAAAAAATTGTGATAAAACCTTGCAATCAGACCTGGGTTTGGCTGCTTTTTGGAGGATGTTATATGCTGCAGTACGTGTTTTCTCATGTCACAGCAGTCTTTATCAGCTTTTCTAAACCAGCTGCTATCATAGCAGCACCACCCCAAATGTAGATGCAAGTGAATGGCTTCCCCAGAGGCACATTGATTCTAATAAAACAGATGGCAGTAAACCAGAGGGTAACATCTTTCAGTAATATCAAACATCTTGCATTCAGATAAGAACCATCCTCTCAGGAGCAAAAGCCTGTGTCATAAATATAACCCTCCTTTTGTTTGTATTTACCCACCAGCCCACTCTTTAGTTTTCAAATGTTTCAGTTTACATTATATGTATTTTCCAACATGCCAAATGTTCTGTGATTCAGACTGACATGTTCAACTTACAAAATCAATTTAGACAAACTGTATTGGATAATAGCAGTTACTGAAGAGAAGGAATAAAACTTAATTAACGTCTGAAATCTAAATCAATTGTGAAGACAAGAATCCACTGACAAATCTGGCCATGGGTTTGGATTTGACCTTGCATATACCTTTCTAAAGAGAGAAAAATGTGTGTGTATGTGAATATTGGACAGTAGTTGTATAGACACAATTAATCTGCCTTCATTTTTTTCTGTTCTAGGAGTTCCATCACTTTTAATGAAATATATGTATTTTTTCACTTTGTCTAATGCTGTACACGCTGTACCTCTTTCCTCACTACATTTACTTGCAGCTCTTTCAGATTTGAGCAGCAATGTGTATAACAACACTAGTGCCAGTTTTGCTTTGTAAAAATGATTTAAAAATACTAGTAATTTCACCTCAGAAAATGTTTTGACTTATTTCTTAAACAGACTCAGTTTCTCAAAAATGCTTTAGAAAGTTTTAAAGGACACATGCAAAGAAGCAGATGGAAATCACTAAACTGAAGCAAATATAATGTTAAAACCAGAGTCCAAGTAGCCTTTCAAACGACTTATGTTCTCCTGTGTGTTCCCTTCACTGCACAATGACCTCCAGCACTTTCCTATTTTTGGAAAGAACCTAAGTGTGATTTTAAAATAATGCTGTTTTATTTGCACTTTGAAACCTATTAAATCAAACTGGGATTTGCAAGACACAGGCTAATATTGGATCTCATCTACAATGCAAAAAAGAGACAGGTGTTAGCATCTGCAGTATGACAATGTTCTTGAACTGTTTTTTGAGAAACAAGCTTTTAGAATTCCAACATGCCCTTAGGTTTTGCATGCAAGATAAAAATCTTATGCAGGTTCACTTGATAAACTTTCACACAAACTTTTTGGGCCTGACTTAATCTCACTTTAACAATTCAGTAGTGTTGATACTGATACCCTCTGATTACCTGAACATGCAGGCTGTAAAAGGGAGTGGAAGAGGAGTCATTTCAGAGAGGCAGTATAATTTTATTTATGTGAATGCTATAAAATATATTAAGATCATCTGTTTACACCAAGGCTTCAGAGATGCTCTAAATTGGTTAGCACCAAGAGATCTCATTTAAGTGGTGCTGGTACTGAAGATCAGTACCAGAAGGAAACATGAAATTTCCTGGGGAAAGAAACCAGTATACACAAGGCAGGTATAATCCACACCAATTCATGATCTGCTACAGATTTTGAGGCCGTGAATTTGAAAACTGGAATGAATATTGACATTATTTCAATCACATATACACTAAAGAGATGGATTAATCATATCACACTGTTTTTTTTTCTTGGTTGCCCAATAGGTACAATATCAAAGGGAGAGGGATCGTGTTGATTTTTCAGCTCTTCATTAGCAATTGGACTGACACTACCAAACACCATTAAGATCCATCAGCTATTTAATATTACAGCAATTTTATGTTACCGTTAAATTGAGCTGGTTTTGGACTAGTAATGATTACTGGAAACTGATGGCCATTTAAATCACACAGAAATAAAAGGATTGTTCAAGATATTTGTATTAATTCAATTATGGGACATCATGTCTATCTAAGATTCTGTAGTACTTTGAAGGTATCACTGGTAGGACAGAAAGAAACTACATGGATGGCAATTGCTTTGATTTTCAAAATACTCCAAGAAACCTCTACTTTTGGATTACAAACTAAAATAAAGAACCCGGAAAAACAAAAAGGATGCTAAAAATATCAAAAAAGCATCCTTTTATGCTGAACATCTATGTAAGTTGCCAGGGTTGTGATGGAATCACCACAGAGATTTGCATGACCTGTTGCTTAAATTAGATTACTCCTGTTGAATCTGGCATTAGTGGGATACCAATAAAAATGTCACATTGCTTCTTTTATTGGATCTGTACTCAATGAATTGCAGCTGTTAAATCATAGAATGGTTTGGGTTGGAAGGGACTTCTGGAGGTCATCTAGTCCAACCCCCCTGCACTGGGCAGGGACATCCCCAACTAGATCAGGTTGCCCAGAGCCCTGTCAGGCCTCACCTTGAATGCTTCCAGGGATGGGGCCCCAACCACCTCCCTGGGCAACCTGTTCCAGTGTTGCACCACCCTCGTGGTGAGGAACTTCTTTCTAATGTCCAGTTTAAATCTACTCATCTCCAATTTAAAACCATTGCCCCTTGTCCTTTCACTCCAGGCCTTTGCAAAAAGGCCCTCTCCAGCCTTCTTGGAAGTTCCCTTTAGGTACTGGAAAGTCACTAGTAGGTTCCCCCAAAGCCTTCTCTTCTCCAGGCTGAACAATCCCAGCTCCCTCAGCCTGTCCTCATAGGAGAGGTGTTCCAGCACCCTGATCATTCTCATGGCCCTCCTCTGGAGCTGCTCTGTCAGGTCCATGTCCTTTCTATATTGAGGGCTCCAGAACTGGACGCAGTATTCCAGACGAGGTCTCACCAGAGCAGAGTCAAGTGGCAGAATCACCTCTCTCGATCTGCTAGTCACACTTCTTTTGATGCAGCCCAGGATGCCATTGGCCTTCTGGGCTGCCACTGTTTGCTCATGTCCAGCTTCTCATCCATCAGCACCCCCAAGTCCTTTTCTGCAGTGCTGCTCTCCATCATCTCATCCCCTAGCCTGTATTGATAGTGGGGATTGTTCCAACCCAGGTGTAGGACACTGCACTTGGTCTTGTTGAAGCTCCACTTAGTCTGATGCTTTTAGTAGTGAGTTTCTTGCGCCATGTCACCGTAAGGACATCAAATGTAGTTGTATTTATCTCGCGAATTTTGAAGGGCCATAAGCCTGGTAAAGCAGTTATTAAATCATTGCAGTGAAGCATCCTGAAACTCTGAGGGAAATGTGATGGTTTAGGAACTAGATTCTAATATGAAGTCTCGGCAAAAAAATAAGTATTTTCTCTTTACTTAAAGGCTTCAGTTTTCAACTAGTATCCGGCTTGGAAAAATATATTTATAAAACTTGATTCACTCTGTAGCTTTATATTACACATTTGCAAATATGGTGACAGACTGTAACGACAGTAGATTAAAAACAGACTGAAAATGTAATATAGGCATAGTACATAAATTCAGGTTGGGAGAATGCCAGTTTTAGTTGTTAGACTAACAACCTTGTTTAGCATATTAAGATGACTGACAGCCTTTTAAAAAGTGGTTTATCAGTTTCAGTTTTTACAAAATACCAAAACTGAGGCACTGATGTGTTGCTGTTCACTTTTCTGTTTATTTCACATTGTACTCAATGGCAAAAAGAGTGAGTCTAGAGTGGAATGACTAAAGTAATGTTCACTGAGTTAATGAGGACCTGCTGCCCGCATACATCAGACTGCTGCATAAGGATTTAAGGATAAGCACAGGCTCTTGGGAAATAGTCTTTATTCCATAGTTCTCTGTCTACCTGGTCCTGTTTCAATTGGGCTTATTTCATATGAATAATAATACTCCTTTTTTCTTTCCCTGTCAAGCAAGTCAGTCATGGTCCGTCAGATACTGAAGGAAGGTATAAGGGTCTTTGTTAGAAAGTGCTGTTCCATCTTAAATGCCTAAATATCCCTTCTTTTAATTGTTGAACTGAGACACAAACTGGGAATTAAGATTTCCAGAAACTTAACAAACTTAAGAAAAAGAAAATAATCTTAATACTGATGTTTTAATTTTTAACATGTTCAGAAACATGTATGAGTTGCCAGCGTGGCAGGGATAAATGCAACCAAACATCAGGTGTTTCTTCTGAAGAAATGAGGCTCTTGTACACACAAGTATGAACCTCTGCCATACTACCATTGCTCTGGTGTAGACCCCTTCTTTTGTCACCTAATCACTGAAGCAGCTCTGTTTCCTGTACGTAATAGTGCTTACAGTTCAAGGAGAACAAATTTTCTCTTCAGTCTCTTTCTTATTCACGGTTAGCTAAAGAAATTTGGAGATTTACAGGGTGAAATTTAGCTGTTACAAGTAATTTTATCAATGGGTTTTAAAGTCTCTGCTGTAATCGTTATTAGAGGATTATTCTGTGATTTTCCTCCTGGGATTCTTTGCATTATGAAAATTATTTCAGACTGAAAAAGGACATGCTTTCTCACTCAAATTGTTTTCTGAAAGGTATTGATGAAGCGATTTTAGAAAATGTAATCTGAATTTGCAAAGTTGTTCTTGCAATTACCTTGTTGTACTGGAACCTAGTAGCTCAGACTCTAAACAGATGTTTACACCATAAAATAAATTAAAATTTCTCAGCCTTTTGTGACATAGCTCTGGATATACTTTTTTTTTAGTTCTCATCATAAAGAAACTTTCAAAGATACATAAAGGAGGGCAATGAGGTGGTACATTAAAAAGCCAAGTAGTCTGTATTCCTCAATTGCTTGCTTTGTACCCTATTGCTTCAACAGACTTGTGTTTATAGATAATCTTTTTAATGATTAGGTTTGTGTCTTTCAAAAAATGCTTTTCATTATCTACTTTGCTTTTCTACTAAGCATGCTTATTTTTTATTCTTTTTATATAGGCTTTAATGAATTAGATTTGCAAATACAAAATCTATTATCTAACATAACTGTATGTGGATTTTAGACCTACTGGGTCTGTAATATGCTTATGTTGCTTTTAAACAAATGTTCCTTTATAGGTTTAAAAAGTTTTGCTATTTTAAGGAGCTGTCTATTTAATCAGGAAACTTGACAATAACTTTTTCTGGTTCAAATCCTATCTTCTATTGCTTTCTGAAAAGTTGATCTAGAAAGTCATGAATATGGTAATTTCTCTTTCTGAGCAGAATCTTTTTAATACTATTTTTGTTCCTCAATAGTTAGATGTATAGTTCTAAGTCAGTAGGCACAGTTTGAGTGTAAAATGGAGAAATGGCTTCTTTATTAAAAAGTTAGCTGTAAAATGAAAATCGTTAAATGATAATACAACAATAATCAGCTTTCTAAATTTTGCAATGTTAATCCAAGCATCTCATTCTAGTGTGAAATGGTACTTCTTAATAAAGAATAATTTTTAAGCAGAGTTAATCTTCTAATGGAGGATAGCTGTCACTTAAATTTTGTGGATCAATGATTTTCAAGGAAAGAAGTGTTGTCAGAGAAAAGTGTTAAGTGGAAAAGGAGACTTGTAGTCATTGGGTTGAAGGTCAGAATAGGATTTTAGAAATGCTGATTTGTGCACCTGTTTTTTGTAGAGATTCTTGCTTTTTAAATCACGAAAAAGAAAATTTGTTTAGCCAAGAAGAGAATATACTAAGGGTATCAGCCAAATTTTCAGAAAAAATATCACGACATAGTAATGAATATAAGGATAAAAATACTTTAAAAGATAATGGTGATAAAATAATGAAATAAAAACATAATATTATATTGTGTCAGACTACCTATTCAGTGAAATTCATATGCTGACAAGTAATGGAAAGTGTAGGAGAAATCGAGTGTAAATTTAATATGATCATCCCTTGGCATGGCCTTTTAGGCTTCAGTGAGCCAATGTTTAAGAACTTTTAAAGCTGTAGATTTTCTCTAATATACAATAGTAACCACAGTGGATATTCCATTTATTTTCCCTAACTTTTTTAGGGCTTTTCATTTCAATGATTTTTTTTTTCCTTTTTTTGGTCAGAGTAGATTTTGACCTCACAACATCCTGTGGTTATGAATTCCACAGCTAGTTATATGGTAGGTAGGAAAAGCACTCCCTTCCCTTCATTTTAAGCTTGGTACTTGATATTTTCATGGAGTGTACTATGGGTTTGGTCCATTTCTCCACAGATACTCTTTTCCCGGATGAACTGTTGTTAGACACAAATCCCTCTGTGGGACCTGGCTGTTCTTCCTGTCCTTTCCTCTGAAAGTTAATTGTTGCTCAATATTTGCAGACTGGAAAATCAGCACTGTGCATGATATTCAAGAGATGAGTGCAGAGTCACAATGATGTTCCTCTGTTTCCTTGTCCTTTCCTAATGTTTCCTGATATTGTATTTGCTTTTTTGCCGCTGTCAGTCACTGTGATGATTCTTTCTGATAACTGACCTCTGAATCTGTCCTGAATAGATGTAAGTCACTGTGAATAACCATTCCTTTTTGTGCGTAGTATGTTAATAATGGATTAAAGTGCTTTAATTTTATGGATTTATTATTTTATCTTTAGTTCATATGTGTATGAACTGCTGTACAAAAAACAGCTGAGAGAGGAATTACCAGATTCCTGGCTACAAATTCTGATTTCTCAAATATTTTCTTTTACTATTATTTCATGATTTTGTCATTTAGGCTCTTAATTGTGAAGTTGACAAGGTGGTGATAACTCTTCAAACCTCACAGTAGGTTTATGAATAACAAGTTGTCTATGTTTTTTAAGATTAAAATGCACGAAATGCTTGATCTGCTTTGTGTTGGAGAGGAAAAGTCACCAAAAAAGGATTCCGCTATGATAACGTAGAGGGTGCACATAGTACAGGGGAAAACCTAAACCCCAGAAACATCAGGTTATAGTACACAGTCCTTGCCTTTGGTGAAGATTAAATTAAGATTCAGATTTAGCAGTTTTTTTCAGTTGAATTTTGTAAGCAATATAAAAAGATAAACTTGGGATGTTATGACAGGCATATTTCTGCTGTGCTTAATGAGCTTCTCCTAACAAATCCAGCAAATACTGGGAAACACATTTTGAGAATAACCAATCTGAGGCAGTGAGGAATGAACTCTCTCTGGCTATGTTGGCATAATCAGGCTGCAATACAGGCAAGAAGTGTTAAACAATTATTTACTAGCTATAGATAAAGAAATAAGGTTGATCATTGCACCACATTTTATCATTCAATACTAAGGAATACATAAACTCTTTTTACAAGCAATAAAGGGCAATTGAATTGTAAATTATATATTTTCAATATGTGATGAAAAGAGGTTATCCACACCCTTTCAGCCTCTAATCTTACTGACATTGCAAGAATGTTTATCTGTATCTTAGGTGGTTTTTCCTTTGTTTATGTTACTTCCTTCAAAATGAGGTGACCTACTTCTGTGGGAGGCTGTGTTAAATTGATTTGTTTGTTGTGCTTCACAGTTTACACTGTGAAAACTAGTGACTTACTAGTCAGATAAGCATTTCATTTCAGCAGCTCTGAGAAGGTGAGAGGATTCTTAATTTCTGCTGCCTGTTTGGTTGCTGGTAGAAAATGCCTCCAGACGTATTAAGGACCTCTTCCACTTTTATGCCATCCTATATAATGTTAACAGAGATATCAATATTGTTGCATAGTAGTGTGAGCTATTTATAATGCATAATACAGTATTACGTTATATAGATACTTATATTGTAGCATATGTTTGAACAGTCTTGCATGCTGTTGACATAGTGCAGGTTGTAAAATATGGTAAACATGTATAATTTCACCCGAATGTAGGCTGTAGTTGGTTCCAAACTCTTCCTGTCAAGTAGCATTGATTTAGTTAGGCAATATAGCTTTATATAGCTGTTTGATCTGCAGTGAGAATTACTGTACTCTGAAGAGATCATGAGGGTTTACGGGCTTATAAATAAGATTCCAGTTCAGCATATAAATGACAATACAGAACATAAATATCTCTTGTAGGTCAGACTGAAGTTCATTTAGTTCTATATCTTAGCTTTGCCAAGGGTCAAGATGATTAGAGAAGGTAAAAAATAAGGAAAGCATATATTGAAATGTCCTAAGAACGCTCTCTGATTCCCAGCAATTCACAGTGCAAGAACTTCCTGAGACAGTGTCACTGGATTTAATAGCTCTTGACATATTTTTCATCCATGAATTTTTAAAGCTGGGTTTTTTTTGTTACTCTCTATATTTAGAGTTGACAATATTCTGTGGAAAAGAGCTTTGTACTTTAACTGTGCAGTGTGTGAAGATATTTCTTTCTCCACCTGCTAGTTTCATTTGATCATAGATGTCCTCTAGTATTTCACCTGGAAGAGCTACTGAGCAACTTTTCTTTGTATTGTGTCACATTTCATACAGAAGTCCATTCCTTTTCTTTGACCATGCTTTGCCCCTCTCTGTCCCTCATATTTTTGCTATAAGTTGAAACTGAAGAAATGGTTTGCTTTGGTTTTTGTTTGTTTGTTGTTTGGTTGGTTTTTTTCAGGATATCTGGAACTGAGGACCATCCTTTTGAAAAATTTCTTTTGTAGCTGTTTTTACATTTCTCAAATTTTTTTACCTTGTAAAATAGCAATGGCTGATTGAATTTGAAACCATCCTTCTATACTTCTAAAATAAATATCCTTATTTATTTGTGTAGTACAGATGTCTTTTGCAAGAAAAAGGAAAAGTTCTGCTCAAAAGCAGATATCTCCATAAATATATTTTTTTGTTCAGTTATTAATGGTAAAAAATAAGTCCTGTTTGTAACTTGATTTGTTTTGCAGTTATTAGCTGACTCTTCAATGATGTTATCAAATTCTTTATCCCATAAGAGCATTTAAGCCATGTAATCTATTTATATATTTGAATGACCTTAGACTATTTTACCTTTTCAATACAGAGATAGCACAGAAGTATAGATTTTCATTACATATAACAGTTCTCTGACACAAACAAATTGAGGTTTACTATCCTTTGTGGGCTAAACTGTAATATTTTATGTAGGTTTTGGCTGCCATAGATATTATTTACATATTTTCTGATGGTATGCAGATAAGACCACAGACAAAGTTTTTTTATTAAACTAAAACTGTGGGGTTTTTAATTTTTACTGTCTTCCTTCCTGTGAGGTCACATATACAGATGGGTCTATGGCTTTTTGGAGTTTAATGAAGCACTATACTTTGTTCTTTTAAGGTATTGGTCATGAATTTACCGGGTGAGCATTGACAAACTAGGCTTCTGAGGTTATATAAATCCATCACGTCATTTACAGCCACGTCTTCAGTTTCATTGCTGTGATTAAAAAGTTTTAGGATATAAATAATGTATTTTTTAAAGTATATTTTTAGTTTGGTCAGCAATAGAATCAAATCAAGCAAAAGTAAAAATGTTTTGGACTTTTTAAGGAATGAATATGTCTGTTCACATAGCAAGGCTTCTCTTTTATACATTCAGCACAAACTCTGGCCTAAATTCACAAGCCTTTTAGAGAATGAGGAGCTGCTGTTCAGGTCATTTTTCCTAACAGTGTCTGAACTATATCCTAGAATGGTGAAAGTGCATCCACTACTTTTACCTACAAAAGAGGTTTAACTTCAAATCATAGCCATCAGTTTCATAACACTTGCATAACAGGAGGTGGAAATTACTTTCCCCAGAATTTCATGGGCTGAAATCTTGGGAGAATGGAGATATGAACCTCTACTACTCCTGTTCCCCAGACAGGAGAATCCTCAGTCCCACTCACTGGCAGGTAAAACTAGCCTTTCATTCACCACCTTATCTGAAATTGTTTGAACAAAAATGTAAAAGAGAATATCTTTACAACTAGGAGTCAATATTTTTACCTTTCTGTAACAACTTTTGAGAATTTGTGTTCTTGAAGTATACAAATTGTCCTTTAAGCGAAATTTTGTGTTCTGGTTTCCCACATTTTAACAATGTTCATATAACTCTCAATACTCTGTACCTTTCCTTGTTCGCAAAGCAATTTCTGTCATGGAGCTTTTAATGAAAAATGCCTAAAATTACTAAATGTTAAACTCCTTCATATAGATAAAATATTTTTTCACAAATAATTGGCAAATCAAAACTTCCCTATCTGTGACATTAAAGGTGACAAATATCTAGGATAATTTTGTACAGATGTTTTTCTGATGCCATGGCTCTCAGTGTATGGGATAATGATCTACTTGGATAAAATTGTGACTCTTGCCCAAATAAAGGATGAATAACTAAGCAAGTGAAAAGTCCTTCAAGACTAATTACAGAATTTAAAGTACAATGGCAGCTGAAAAAGGAAGAAACAGAATGGGACAAAGAAAGAAAAGAAAAGAATACAAACATTCAACTGTACTGTCAAATTTGTAAAAGATTTTTTATTTAACTTTAAGGAAAATATATAGCTTCTATTTCTATGCCTCTTTTGCCTTTCCACCCACTTTTGAGGGTTATGTTCCATAATGAACAGCAATTTTAAATCATGGCTGAGGGTAATTTTTTTTATTCTTTGTATTCAGCCATAGACATAAGAATTTAGTATCTGAACCTAGGAAACATATTCAGTGAAGTATGCTGTAGAACATGCCACTTAAAAATATAACAATAATGGAAAAATTCCATTATCCCCTACAAAGATATGTTCAGCATGGTTCCAGATGTACAGTTTGAAACCTGTAAGTGATTGTCCCATGTAACAGCTACTTTGGGAACTACAAGAAAAGAAGAAATTTTTTAGTTGTTCTGAAAGAGACATGGGATACAGTTTAAAATGTTACTGTCAAAGAGCTAATCTCGCAACTCTTTAGGTCACTATATTGTAATTAGATTCAATATCCTAACAAGAACAGTAGAATTCATTGTGTTACTGTCTAACTTGAAAGGAAAATCTGTGTTATAATGAGGAGTTCATTGAAAGGACCATTCACAAGGGTAAAGTGCATTCAGATGCAATGGGGATAATTTTAATTTTAAAGTATCAAATTAGAGGCTCAGTAAAAATACACACTAACACATCAAAACAGATTTTAGTGAGGAAATAAAAGGTGTCATTAAATAGAGGGGTCAAAGAAATTACTAACTTGGAAATCAATATTTAGAACTTCCAAGAAAGGAAACTAGAAAAATCTCCACATTATGCTTAACTATAAAAATATTACAACATTCCAATAAAATCTTGAAAAATAACTTGCTAAGGGCATAAAAAACCTAACAAAATGGTTGCTGTGCATAAGCAACAGGAATCCTTACATAGACTCTACAAGACCAATAGATAATCATAGAATCATAGGATGGTTTGGGTTGGAAGGGACCTCTGGAGGTCATCTAGTCCAACCCCCCCACAGTGGGCAGGGACATCCCCAACTAGATGAGGTTGCCCAGAGCCCTGTCAAGCCTCGCCTCGAATGCCTCCAGGGATGGGGCCTCAACCACCTCCCTGGGCAACCTGTTCCAGTGTTCCACCACCCTTGTGGTGAGGAACTTCTTTCTAATGTCCAGTTTAAGAGAGACTATGTGAATCCATGTTTCCACAGTTATGTGGAGCACAAGGCAAGGGATTAGGGTATCTCCCCATGTAAGGACTCTCTTATTACAGGCTGTGCTAGAAGATATGTTTTAAATTACAGGGCAAGGAGAAGAACAAGTCAATTGTGTGAATCATAACAATTTGTAAAGTGGGTAGACTGTTAGTTCAGTAGATTTATGGCTAAGCAGAGTTTAAAGAGCTTTTCTAAGGGGAAATCATGGCTCAGAAATGATTTGAATTTATTTTCTTATTCATCTGAAACACTTTTGTGTTACGTATGTAGCCTCAACTCAGAGAGTTGGGGGGGTGTGTGTCATGTGTGTTTGTTTTAAAATGAAGTTATATCATCAGGAAGTCTCGTACTTAAAATATGATACAAAATAAATATATAAATATTTCTTAAGTCTCCATAAACCTAGGCAGTATCATCTAGCTTGGTCGTGCAAAGGCTGGAAAGAGGACTTGCTTTTCTCCAGAGCAGTAGTAAAGCCATCTTAATGCATCCTGTGAAACGAGAAACTGTTTGATTCTTTACATTATACATGAGATTCAAAGAACTGAAATGGTAACTCTTGGCAAAGATACTGGAATTAACTATATGGGAGAGATTATCAAAGCAAATCACAGCTCAAAGCATGAAGACAGGAGAAATTTTTAGAGGAGGGAGAGGTGCAAGGTAGGGCTAACAGGAGTGACAGAGGGGACTAGTTCCTATGAAGTTAAGCTAATGGATCAAATGATCTTTAAAGTGCTTTGTTACCTAGTATGACTTAAACATTGATTCAAGTATTCCACAAGAGTAGGAAACAGTTCACATAGAATTAACTCTCCAAAGGAAAAGCCTGTGAAATATTATTGTTTAAGGATGTTTCTATTATCCTGTTTATCTTTTCAGAGATTTCTTTTTTCCTTTAATAAAACCCCCTATTTTTTAACCTTTCAATTCATAATTGCAAGTAGTGAAAAATGGTTCATATTACCAGAAATACTAAAGTAAGTTCCAGGCTTTATACATAAAGATTATAACTGCTGTGTTTTTCAGAGTGACCTCCTTAAATCTAAATCATATTCTCATTGCTACTGTCACAGTCCTGCCAAAAGAGGACAGCAGGGGAGGGAGAAGTTTCTCTTAGGGATGGCCAAGAGACCAAAACTGAAGAACTGCAGAAGAATGTTGAATGAAAGGGTGATAAAAATAAAATGTCAATATTAATAAATGTAAAATAATGTGCATGTTAAAAACAACCCTCCCTTTACATCTGCAGTGGTGTGCTGTGTTCTTGGTTTTATTGCTCAAGAGTGTGAAATCTGTGAATTAGAATAGGTTATGCTCTGAATATGTCACCTCGGTGCTGAGTAGCTATCAAAAAAGCAAATATGAGATTAAGAATTATTAGGAAAGGGAAAGAGAACAAAAGCAAATGTCGTTGTGAATCTGTTGCCTTTATCTTGAATCCCATTTGCTATTCTGGTGTCTCAGAAAGGACGAAACAAAGCTAGAAAGGGTACAGGGAAAGGCAGTATGTATGATCAAAGGTATGGATGGGGTTTAGTACAAGGACATGCCTAAGTAGATCAGGGCTCTTCAGCCTTGAAAAAAAATTACCAATGAGGAGGAAGATGGGAGATTATCTATGTAGTCATAAAAGTGAGTGGCATGAAGAAACATAAAAAGGTTAATTGTTTCTCATAATTGAAATATGAGGAGTGAAATTGTCATGTGGCAGATTCAGCCCATCCTAAGGGTGTACCTATTACAGTGCGTGTAGTCAACTTGTAAGTTATATCGATTTTTGGCCAAAGTTTAGGAATTAAAAAGCAAATTTATAAATTCATGGAAGAGAAATCCAACAAGGCAGCTATGCAGGAAATTTACCTTTGTCTCAGAAAGCCCTGGCTGAAAACATCAAAGCTATCTTGAAGGAAATATCACTTTTCTAGTTTTATCCAGACATCTACTTCTGGCTACTAGTAGAGACAGGAGATTGGTTGGAGGTGCATTTGCCCTGCCCCAGTATGAAAATTTCTTAGGTTATGGAGTTTGCTTATACTGTCTCTGATGTCACATGAGTGGAAGAGGAACCATCCTCATTAGAAAATTTGGACATAAACCTGAATACAAGTCCTACAGTCTGTGCTAGGAGGTGAGCACAAATAATTTAATTAATTTTCTGTTCCACTATAAAATATCATTGCACTGCATGCTCCAGCTTGTGACTGTCTAAGTGAACAGACAGAGCTGACTGCTTTCATTGATCGTGTTTTTGATTGTGGGTTTTTCAGAAACAGCAGGTTCCAAATCCCTGCAGCTTTTCTAGATTTTTTTCTTGACTTTGTAAAAGGGGCTATAAATAGCTTGTGTCCATAGTTTGTGTAGTATTAAGAACGTTTACATGGACCGTGGCTTATGAAGATACATGATTTTCACCTTGGCTTGTTTCTCTGCTAAAAATCATGCATTTTAGAGCCAAAGGAGTTTAAAATGTAGATGGAAGAATATAGAAAAAACCTCTGAGACAGAGTCTAAATATAGGGACTAGTCACTTTTCCTTTAGTCATGCACTGTGAGCTTTAATACTTCAGCCATATATGTATAAAGGTTACCGTGAATTCAGTCCTTTGGCAACTAAAGGCTCATTGCCTCTCAAAAGATCTACTGTGGGAGAAACTTCACAAATGGAACTTGTCTTGCTTGACTTCTTTGCACTGACCTGGGAATTTGCTAGATGTTTTCTGTACTGTCTTGTCTGAGGGTTGTTTGAGGCAGCACAAGACAGAAGCTATTTTTATTCTATGTTATTTTTATTTTTCTGAGCATGAAAAAGAGGAAAAAAAAATAGAATCAGTTTACCTGAGGTGACTTCTCCTATATTAGTTTACAGAAACATATGGGACAATAACATGATTAAAACTCATATTGATTTCCTTTCACAGTTAAAAATACATGTATTGAATTGATATAAACATTTGTGATGTTGGTCCTCTGGCTATAATCTATCAGTGTATATGGGGTAGGACACAAGTTCATCTCTCCACTACTTGCAGTCAGGTTTAATAAGATGAGAGGACTTAGCTTTTTCTGTTTCAGGCTTTGTCCTTCAGCAGACCGTATTCCCCTTTGCTCTCTAAGAGCTGTGCCCAGCTTTGGGTTTTACAGTACAATAGGGAAGTTGGCAAACTGGAACAAATCCAGCTGAGACCAACCAGATGTTTAAGGGGCTGGATTATGTGATACTGTGGAGCAGCTGAGAGAGTTGGCCTTTTTCAGTCTGAACAAGAGACAGGTGAAGGGGAACTTGCACTACCTAAGGGCCGGTTATATAGAAGATGGAGCAAGACCTCTGCGTGCACCCAAGCTGCAGCAAGGGAAATTGTGTGATCATTAAGAAAAACGCCTCAGCTCTGAGGATGGTCAAATGCTGGAGCAGGTTTCCTGGAGAGCCTGAATTCTCCATCCTGAAAGATTTTCAGAACATGGCTGGACAAGCCTTGAGTAGCCTGATCTAACTTTGAAGATTGATCCATCTTTGAAATTGGCCCTGCTTCCAGCAGAAGGCTGGATGAGATCATTTCCAAAGGTTTCTGTCCAACCTTTACAATTGTCTGAGTGCATGAGCCTGTGTAATCTAGCCCTGTATGGCCTGCAGAGGATATGCAACTGCCATGAACTTGAAATCAGTTTATAAAACATTTAGTATTTAGGACACCCCTGTTATTCTGTGGGTTCTGCCACTCCTTGGCAATTGCAGTAATTCTGGGTCAATTTTGAAGTGGCTTCCCATAAGTTATTATTATATTGTTCAGGAGATATCTGTTTTTATCTCTTGGCATATAAATGCAAGAAATACATGTTTTACTTCTGTATTTGTGAACTGCCTTCACCAGGCCACCTACCCTATCAATAACTTTTTTTTTACCGTTTTGACAAAAAACATATGTTGGGTATTTTTGGTATGTGTGGTTGTTTTTTTTCTGTTTAGGATTACAGCTTGCAGTAAGGGGAGCCTGTTCTGAAATAAATGTGGACACTGGCAAAAGATTTGTTTAGTAGTTTATTGCAGGATCATTCCAGGAGACAAAATTAGGCTGATTGGTCTGTCATTCTATCATCTTCCCTTTTTTCTCCTTAAGAGACAAATGCTGTATTTGCCCTTCTCAAGTCCTCTGGGACCTCTCCTTCCCTACAGAAGCTCATAAAAATAATTGTTAATGATTTAGAAATCTCTGTCTGGTTTCTCTAAGATGAATTTAGTAAGGCCCAGCCAATATGAATACATCTATCTTATCTGAGTTATTCTTTGCGTACTTTGGCTTGCAACCCATTTTTTTCTCTAAGTGGTCTTGAATGTCTTTTTAAGATTTACCATTTTGTGAATGCTGGAGTGAAGGAGATACTAGATAATTGTTTCACCTTTCCCTCTGTTTTCTCACATTTTCTGTTACCACTGACTTTATTTTCTTTTTTTATTATTATTTATTAAATATATTAAAATCTTCTCTGTTTTTTGTCTCTTGCAATTTGAAACTCATTTCGTATTTCAGCTTTTCATGTAGTGCATATTTTTTCTGTTGTATATACTTTTTCTCTATATTCTTCCTGTATTGCTTTCATTTTTTGTATGATTACTTTTTGACAGACAATCATTGAAGATTTCAAGTGCAATGGCCTGTTCTTCCCTTTCTTCAGGACAGTTTGTGCATTTAATGTGATCTTCCTGCATAAACTGCCAGCATACTTGCACATGTTTATTCTCAAGCCATCTTTCAAAAAGACCTTTAACCAGTTTCCAGAGTTTACTGAAATCTGTTGATTTTGATGGTGGTGGTGTGGTGGGAAGGTGCTTCCGTTTTATTTCTGTAGCTTTCATATCTCCTTTCCCCTAACAAATCAGTGTATGATTGCTTTCCCCAGAAGACATCTTGTCGTGATTTAACCCCAGCTAGCAACTCAGCACTGTGCAGCTACTTGCTCACTCTCCATTGCCCCATGGTGGGATGGAGAGGAGAATTAGAAACAAGTTAAACTCACATTCACAAAACCCCAAACCCTCCCTCACCGAAGAAAAATATGCAGTCGTCGGTTTCTGGCTTATTTTGGTATGTCTGCTCTTTTCCTCTTTTTCTTTGCATCAACTCCCCTAGATTTTCAAGGAACATCTTTTTTTTAATCTGTTTCTCTATGTAATAGCATTTGTATGTGTTCTTGTAACTAAGGACAATATTTGCACTTTTGTTGTTTTGGTTTTTTTTTGCTGAGAGAGCTTGTTAAACAAGTGACTGTTCTACACCAATACTCCAGTCCTGTGATTTGACTCACAAAGCTCTGCCATGCCTGTTATGTTTTCACTTGTGAATGACTGTCTCATTCCTTCTGCTTCCTTCCCTTTCACATTCTTCAGGCTGTCATGCCACTCCATGCGTGCCCAAGGAAACTTATTCATAGAATCATAGAATCATCACAGTTGTAAAGGACCTTCAAGATCATCAAGTCCAACCCATAGACCTACACTATTTATTGTGTTTCCAGGCTGACCAATTCAGTTAAATATTGTCAGAGACTTCAGTAACCTTTGCAGCCATCCAGACATCCCCATACTACTGTCAAGTAACCAATGTGGCATCTAATTTAGCTAAATTAGCTATATTAGTGTCCTGGTTTGG
>VWZO01017851.1:4256-29928 GCA_013396975.1 Bucco capensis
CCCCTCCACTGCCAGGAAGCATAAAATCAACTCTTTACTCATCTGCAGTTCAAATGATATTAACAGAGAAAAAAAAAGTCAACACAAAATCTGTGCAGGTCATTTGTGGCTGGCAAGGCTTCAGGACAATTGCCAATACCACTCTGGTCTTGCCTTTTCTGGGTAGGGTCTAGAAAAAAAGCACCTGCCACTACATCTCTATACCACATGCTATTAAGATTTAATGACTTAGTGGTCATTCATTCAGAATTTCAGACCTATGTCACAGTGGGATACTCCTTATCCCATGCCCTCACATTTCTGGATAACTTCAATCAAATACAGCTATGGATGACAGACTAGCAATGCAAAAGAGCTGACCAGTGAGAACCATGTAACTCCTTCCATACTCAGACAGGAGAACTGAAAGACAAGCTCAGGAAAACTTCAGTTGACTGAGTTTTTGGACTTAGTTATACTAAAAGTGCAAGGTAAGAAGCTGTGCTCCTACATGGGTTTTACTTTCCCTTATCTTCAGTTATCTACCCACAAAAATAGTTATAAATCTTTATGTATGTAGATTATATTCCAGAAAGTTTCTGCTCATGCTAGAGAAATCTGCACCATAACTTCATTGACACCTCCCCTTCATTTCAGGGCCAGCTTGTATCACTGAATTTTCTTGCCCAAAAAAACAACAGGTGGTCACATAGGGCTGAAATGAGGGCTGTAGCCTTGGATGATGGTTATGTCTCTGTAATCAAGATCAGCATGCCTCAGATCAAGTATTACTTTTTAACAGAAACCCAGTGCTATAGTGAAAAACCTAATTAATCTCCTGCAGAGCCATTTTTAGTTTAATTAGACACAAGTTTGGCGTCTCATGGGAAATCTAAAAGCTTCATTTTGTTTGAAGAATGCTTTAACAAGAGGTTTCGATAAAGGAAAGAAAATATATAAGCCTTACTTACAGATGCAAGACTAGTAAAAGAAGGGAAGAAGCTTCCTCTTACTTTTACAGCAGGGTTTTCCATGATCTTAAGCTCCTTCAGTAAATTTGAGCAACCTAATAGCAAAGTTATCATGCTTTAGAGCAATACTGCTGCCCAAATGTGCTCTTGCCTGTTTAGTAGGCAGACTTCAATAGAGAAGCAAGGACTTCCTCTTACAGGAAACCCCACTTCTATAGAAGATGCAATCCTAACGTTGCACAGAACAGCATCCAGGTTACTTTAAAAAATTGTTTAAGGTGCAGTTTCACAGTATCCTCAAACTCAGGAGGTAGTCCTGCTTTCTTTGCTTACCTGTTTCATAACTTCCCATGGAGATCTAGCACTCTGCACTGAGCAATGAGCCAGAGCTCAACCTAAACCAAGGAAGAGCTCTCAAATAAACAGACAGATCATATTGTGAAGCAGCACTGTTGAGTGTTCCTATCTCCTGCAGTCAGGATTTAGAAAGCTATCAATTTAGAAGACAGCATACTATTAGAACTGCAAGTGACTGATCTCATTACTGGTCACAGAAGCTAAGTGTAAAGAAATTTTAATGATTCTGCGTGTTTTGCAAGAGTGAAGACCACCAGCCAGAAGCCCAGATTAATGACAAGACTCTTAACATTCCCCTTTAAAAGCACCTCTCCTTGAAGTGAGTACATGAGAGAAAAGAGGTAGAGAGAAGAAAAAAAAAAAAAGGTAGCATTAGGATTGTTCCAAGCACACAACAAAAACCTTCAAAGGTATTGCCCTCTCCACACCACAAGGTTTTCCAAAAGCAACAGCACAAAGGCTATGGCCCTGTTTGTTAGGGGCAGCCAACTGACATGAGCTATTCACTACAGCCATCTGTATTGAAAGCACTGCTGGATCAAGATAATTACTAACCATGCTGGTCGTGATATTACATAGTGTATTGTTGGCCTCTGGAATCCATTGAAAGTAGAAGCTGCTGCAACAGTATAGGCACCCATGTTTTCAAACAGGATCCAGTCACCAACTTGCAACTCTGGCATGTTAAAACGCTCAACAATACGATCTAAGCCATCGCATGTTGGTCCCCATATGCTGCAGGAATAGCAGCTGTCATCTGGTTTAGGTCGCTAAAGAAGAGAATTGAGTATAATTAGACCATTAAAACAGAGCTTCCAGAAGTAGTATCAATTAGTAGAACATTCCATCTTGTAGGGAGGAAGAGGAGAAAGGGCTGCTTGCACATCCTTCTCCACCCTTGGTTTTGAATTAATTTCATTGCATGCTTCAAAAGTCAAATGCCAAATTCTGGTGACATGAAGGGAGCAGCAAACTGAGAAGTGAAGGCTGTGACAAGAATTCTCCTACATTCATGATACATGACTAGTATGTGGTACTTCCAAATGAGCATACCTTTTGCAGAACTGGTTTAACATGTGCATGATCATACAAGATGCAGTTGAATGATCCATAGACTCCATCATTCACATAGTACATAAGAGTTTTGTCATTTGTATCATCTTCATCTGGAAGAAATTGATAGAGCAGTAAGACAATGTTTGGAAAGAAACATATAGTTGGGTAGAATCAAGATTAGGTCTAGATTGACACACCATCAGAACCTGTTTGCTCCTTTAATACAATTTTTTTTGCAATGATGTTGACTGCCAGTGTGAATGCTGATGCAACGTAGTATCTTCCTGGCTCTGCAATAATAGTTATTCCAGAATCCGAAGGAAAGTATTTATCCAGTGCTGGGTTGATTACACTTGTGATCTAGGGAAGAATCAGTTGCCAATATTAGTACTTCCGTATTTTAGAAGTTTGAGATTAAGTCAGACTTTTGTGTTCAAAATTATATGCTGACCAAATGTGTAATAACTCTTCACATATTGTAATCTCTATTCACTGTCTTTGCTTTATTTTCCTACTCAAAGTTTTGTTTGGGATTAAATTTATATGAAGCAACAAAAGCAAACATCACTTAGATTTAAGTTGCAAGTGATCAAACAGCTCAAATTTGAGTCTACAGGAAATCACTCTCCTCGACTCATTAGGCCAGCATTAATGTCCTACAAGTCCCCACACTTCAACTTTAAATTTCTAGTCTGCTTATTCTACTAACCACACAATATTTCCCAGCTTATTGCCTCTTAAGGAAGTTATCTAGCAGCATCTTAAGAACACAGAATGCTTTGTCATCACCTCTGAACTTCAGCTGCACTCATTAACAGTCGCTTCCAAGTTCTAAAGTTATCAGTGATTAAGCTGCCTCCAACAACAGGACCACATTACACCATGGAGCCCAACAACCACATGACTGGGGACAGAGATGGCATTATATCATTTGCTCTTGATGCTACATGTAAGAATACTACACTAGGAGAAGCCAGCCTTCAGTAAGAGCCATCACAAATGAGCAACTTTAGCCCACATTATTAGCAGAAATCTCATTTCATGTGACTTATCTGCCATCTCCTTGTGTAAATATATAACATCACTTAACACAATGTTAGACTAGCAGGTGCTCCAACAACACTGCTGTAAGTAGAAATCCTATTAATACCTAGTCACTTTGTCTCTTCTGAAAGTGGAAGTTTTTTTGTGTAAAAGCAGACTGGAGAACTGATCAATTAAAAATTGATCCAAAAGCTAGTTCTAAACCAGATCAGACACTGATCTAGTTTGCTACATCAATGCTCATGCCATCCAGGAGCACAGTATTGGCTCAGGACCACCTTTTCACCCCACATACAGCATCAACTAGAAGACGTCTACATCACTAAGACTCAGTTAAAACTTGCTTTACAAGTCTGATACCTCTGCATGTTTATGCAGTCATTTAGCTATGTATCTAAGGGGTTCATCTAATTATCAGTTTTCGGATTAATTCCCCTCTTTCTCTAAATTCCATTTCTCACCAAGCAGGTAAGTTCTTACAAATATGCTTGCATACCAATATAAAAGCAACATTTTGTTTCATCCAGGTCAACATTCAAAAAGACTCCACAAGCTGAGAATTTCTTAGCAAAGCTATACCTCTTCAAATTTAAGCTTGACATCTTCAGAGCCAGGGAAGCCACCACCAATATCAAGCAGATACATATTGAAGCCAAGTTCAGCCTAAAATGAAATTATGGGCAATACTGTTAAGAATGCTCTTCTAGGTTATCAATTTAGTTTATGAAGCAATATAAAGTAATTTCATTAACACTTAGAATACAGCTAACTTCTCATGTTCAAATAATAGTCATTTGAGTTTGAGCTGCTGATTTTAGCATAACTAAAGGTGAGTTTTGTAGAATTGGTCAGACTAAGACTGTCATGACCTCAAAAATTCCAACATGAAATGAGCAACTTAACTAGCTTTTAACCCTATAATCGTTTTACATTTAACTCAGTTTTGCCACAATAGTTGAGCAGTAGTTCCAGAGAAAGTAGAACTAGACTTACTCCCATATCAAACACACAGCGGGCATCAGAAATAGCTTGGACAAAGGTCTCTGGGTCTGTACATCCACTTCCAACATGGAAACTATGAAGAGACACAAAGTATGTATGTTATTTGCTAAAATGTTTCTCTTTGCCAAATTAGTCAAGAAGTTTACAGAAAAGTCAAGTATCCATACACAAAGGCATCTCTATTGTCAGGTAGACCATTTAAAGTAGTCCTATTTTATATAACTGGATTTTGATATTTTCAACTCACCTAACTCCAATGATGGCGAGGTCAAGTTCTTTTGCACGCTCCAGAAGAAGCCTGCTAGCCTTAAGTGTAGCTCCAAATTTAACACTCAGGCGACAAACTGCTTTGGAGTCATCAGTTGTAATACGCAAGACTAGCCTAGAAATGGAAAAAACACATAAGTGTTTAAGTTCCAGTAAAGAAAACATTCTATGAGACTGAGCTTAAACATACATATTTTCCTATCTTTTTCTCATGTGCCAGTAAACTATACAGGATTAAATTTCACTGGCTAAAAGTAGCTTTATTTTCTTGTAATTTTGCAGCCTATCTTAATTAATGAATAACATGGTTCAGGTAACAATAGAGGTTTCCATAACCCAGGAATCCAAGCAAGAGTTATAGAACAAATAGCGTAACTTACTTGGCTTTTGGATGGGCTCTTGCAACTTTCATTAGTTCTACTTCACTATCAAATGTCATCATCTGTACACCACTGCTGGCAGCATGTTTGATTTGAGATACTTGTTTGCAGGGATTTGCATATATTATTCGCTCGGGAGGTACACCGATGCTCTGTACCAGCTGTATTTCCGTCTGAAGGAATAACAGATTACAGTTGTGACAGATTTTCTGGATAGATGATCAAACTAACCAGTACAAGAAAAGTGCTTGGTTGTTCTTCATTTTATATAAATACATCTCGTAAAGCTGAACATGCACTAACATCACAGATCAGAACACAGTCAAGATCTTACCTTGCTGGCACAATCAAATCCGGCACCAAGAACAGCAAGTGTCTTCACTACAGCTTTGCTGTCGTTACATTTTACGGCATAGAAGGGGGTGACCCGAGGAAGGGCTTTATGCCATCGTATGTGTTTCTTTACAATATCCCCGAGGTCAGCAACATAGAAGGCATCTTTATCATCCTAGAGCAAATACACATCTTAAGGTTACAAACAATGGATAAGCCTAGAGGTCAGCACTTGCGGAGGAGGTTGCCTTGCAGAAGATCTGCAAAGACAACCTCTTCCATTAGTTTATACATCTGTAGTCATGAAATACAGTGCTTTTCCTATCATACTTACAGAAGATGACACTTCATTTATTTTTTGGTCAAGGATATCCTTGGCAGTAAAGCCTTCATCAAGGAAGGTGAATTCAAATTCTTCATTGCTGAAGTTACTCATGATTTCCAAAATTTCAGATTTACTTTGAAGGATTTAAGTACAAACTGTTGAAATAAAAATTAAATTCACTTAAATTCAGTCATTTTATCACCACTACATCATGGTTATACAATTTACAATTATACAATTCCTACAGTGATCACCAACAGTGGCACAGATCCGGAATTTGCAGAAGTGACAGATCATATATAATCAAAATCAAGGAAGCACTCCACAAAATAATGTTGCTAGCTTGAAAGCCACTTGAGAACCAGCACTTAAGAGCAGGACCACATTCCTCTGCCATCCAATACCTATTAAGTGTCCATGACAAAGTGTATGGGTCATCCTTTTACTGATTAGTCCAGATAGAGAATGACAGTCTCCATTAATCTGTTAACTCAAGCTGTAGTGTGTGCTACCTTTTAAAGACCTTAGCACTGCAAGTGACTCATAGGAAAGATATGGTTTCATGTAACTAGGTCCACCCCTCTGCTTCTCTCAGCATTTTTACACTCAATTTAGTCATACAGATTTGGACTGAAAATTATGTAAATTCTAAATTATTCACTAATTTTTAGTTACATCACTGTTCCCTCTGTCTTCAAAAAGTCTGTTTATAAAAAGATATGAAAAAGAACATATATATTTTAGAGCTGTATCACCAACTTCATTTCAACCTTCAGAAACACGTAGTACCTGAACTGCCAGTGTCAAGAGCTACTTTGCATCTTTTGATCAATTCTTACTTATCAAACTAGATTTGAGATTCAAACTACATTAAGCTTTAACTCTAATAAAGTAAAACCCAACAATCCAGCAAGCCTTATTCCCCCCTGCTCTCATTCACATGCAGTGTTAATTCTCTCAGAAGCTGGATTAAAGTCTTCTCTTGAAAGCCTCTTTAAAAAGACCTTAAGAAACAAGTTAAACACTTCTCAGGAAGCTGTTTATTACTAAAGAGAAGCTGCATCTTATTGTAGGGCCATTTCCATAAGATATTGCAGCTCTGCAGAAAGCAATTCTGGGACTTCTTTCTAGCTGTGGTTAAGAGAATTGAATACCATCAGGAAGAATTTAGATTATCCTCCCCTCTGCACAGAGCTGCATGAAAAACAACACAAGGGGAATTACTTTTGCAGATGGGACATCAGACTAAGTTCTTGCAAGCTTTCCATCTCCCCTTTTATTGCACAATTTTAACTACGGTGTAATTACAGAGGAAATAAAACATGATCATTGAAGCCTCCCAGTGACATACTTTTTTTTATTTGAACTGCGCGCAAAGCATCTGCAGCTTCCCAGAAGAAAGGCAATTTGTGCTCATTTAGAAGTTGTTCTCCAGAACATTCCCTTATTCAGCAGCTGTATTTAGACACAGCTGAGTCACGCCTGCAGGCTCTGTACCCGAACACCAAAGCTGCGTCTCGAAAGGGTGCCCGAGGCACTCGTGACCCTGGAGTTCGCAAAGCGTTGCTAACTGCCATCGAGAAAGAAACGGCTGGCTGCCCTCCCCTCACTGATCGCTCTTCTCCCTGTAAATTCAGAGCTCCGTAGCTGAGTCAGCTACCCGGCAGAAGGGCACGGAATACTTCAGCCTGTGATACTGCGGCTTCCCGAGGAGGCATTTGTTTACTCGGGGGACGTCTTTATTAAAGCCTTCTTCCCTTTGCATCTTGACCCCCCCCCCACTCCCNCCCCTCCGCGGCCCGGCGCACCTCACCGCCGTTCGCCTTACCTCGCCTCAGGCAGCGATGGAAGAAGCTGCTGCCAAGTCTCNAGAGGCCAGGGCCCGGGCGGGTGCGCCGGGGCGCTAGGCCTCCTTGGGTAACGGCGAGCACACTGGCGCCCCAAGCCATGTTCTTGCCACGCCCCTGCCTCTCCCACCCCGGAAACAGCCCAAGGCGGCAGCGGCTGAGCCGTCCCCTCCCCCGCTCCTGGGACGCTCTGCCAACAACCTCCCCAGGCAAACCGGCCTGGCGCGTTCGCAGCCGCCCGGAGCCTCGCTGGGGATGGGGATTCCCCGGGCGCAGAGGGAGGCACCGCNCCTCCGCTGTGCGCTGACCGTGTAGGGTCTCGGCTGAGGACGCGGTGCTGCCCCACTCCCCGCGGTCCGTCTGCTGGCCTGAGTCTCTTCTCCCGCGGGGCCCCCAGGGTGCGTGGTCCTGCAGGGTGACGTGCGCCATCCTAGCCCTGCCCGCTGCCGCCAGGTGCATGGAGCTCGCCGCCTCGGCCGCCCTACAGCACCCCTGTTTGACGGGGATAACGCAGCTGCGGGAAGCCAGAGAACTTCGGCTGCGAGCGGTGTCAGAGGAAGGAAACGCTCAGCCGGCGACTCGGAGCGTCATACCTTCAGTGTCAGTGGGGTGACATTCTGGAAGCGTTTGTTTCCCCCAAAGCCATCCCGCTTGCCCGCCACTCGCAGTCCCTGTGGTTCCCGTGTCGGCGCTAGCTGCTGCTCGCAGCAGTGCTGCTCCTGCCTCCATCCCTGCCCGCCCAGGGTGTTATTCAAAACACTTCCAACACTTTGTTTTTGCGTTGACACTGATACCTGTTTCCGCTGTAACGTTGTTTTGTCTGCCTGGGCACTGGTTTGTTTAGAAAATGAGGTTTGAGGGAAGTATAAATGTCATGATTCTGTTGACCTGCTTCTGTTTTGAGCCCTGGACTGACTGCACTTCCCACCCTTGCAGGGACAGGCACCTTCTGCCTCGCTCTTTAAAGCTCAAGTCTTATCCCATGGCAGGTGCAGATCCGCGAGGACTGAATCCCTGTTGTGTCACTACGCATGGGAAATCTGAAGAATGGAGCTGCCCCTGCCATGCAGAAAACAGCTGATTTTTACACTGATGGCTCTGGGGCATTTTAAAGAAAGTCAGAGAAACCTTTCTGCAGCCCACACTGCAGGATGGAGCTCAGGGTGCTTCTGGTCCCTACCTCCAAATCACTGGTGGGTATTTTAATTAAGAGCTAATGGCTTTCTGAAGGCAGAGACATCTGGCTGGTCTCTGCCCTTCTGCAGATGTGGTGGGTGGGCACCATACGGTGGGGAAAACCTTGCATGGTGGAAAGGTGATGGGAAATGCTGGCTGCTGAGAGGTGTGGAGTCCTCTCATGGAGGTACAAAAACAGGCTGTGTCCACCAGCCTTAGAGGTCCTATCCTCTCACCTCTGCCACCAAGCCCAGATGGAAGAAACACCGTGTTTCAGGCAGAAGTGGGTCAATGGCATGTCCTTGTCTCACCCCCAGGCCCTAGCTTCTGGAATTGGGTTGGGGAGTGGAGGGGGCAAGCACTGGACTGCACAAGAATCCCTTGAAGGTGTAAAATTAAGGAAAACACCAAGATCAAGCAGATAAGAAACAAAATGTGAGTTGGGCCAGAGCCAAAAAAAATGACTGGGGACAGAGATGGCATTGGTTAAAATAGTTAAATGAAAGAAGGAACAAAAGCTCCTAAAAGATTAAAAAATGTATATTCAGCATGTGTGTATGCGGCCACACACACAGGCATGAGTTGGGGAAGGTTTTTGAAACAACAGCAACCAGGCAGTGGCAAAAACCATGCTGACATGTAGCATCCACATCGGCTGGTCCCCAGGGCACTACCTTTACTTGACAGCTAATCCTGCTGCACGAGCGTTGCCTGTGCTGGGATAACTCATCAAAAACCCAGAGGAGTTTCATGCCACCCCCTGTGCCCATCAATGGGTTACATAACAGGCCTCACAAAACTCCTCATTTGGGTCCATGGACAGCAGATGCAACTTAGGTGTTGGAAAAGCAGCCGGAAGGGGAAGTGAAGGGCTGTGCCACCCTGGCAGGAGCCAGCTGCTCGCTGACCTGGCAGAAAAGTGAGAACAGAGGCCAGGATGGGGACAGTGGCTATCACCCTGCCAGGCCTCTGCTACACTCTGACGGGGCCTGGAGGAAAGCCCACAACTCCATCTCCACAAGGATCCAGACTGACTGTCCTTAGCTGGGGCAGGGGAGCAGCTGCTGGTGGGAAGGCACTGCTCAGGTATGAATGTGAGGTGACATGGAGTAGTACCTGAGCCCAGAGAGCGAAGGCTGGACTGCTCTGAGGGAAGGAGGCAGCAGAAAAACCACAGATATGCAGCTCTCTGAGGAACTGGCACATTTGTTAACTGCTTGCTGGTGATCAATAGCAATGTTATATCAGCTCCTTAAAAGGATGGGATTACCAAAATGCTTTATGCCCCTCACAGTTTTTGTTTCTGGATGTTCCTCAAGTAGCTGATGGTAGCAAGGGCTGCCTGTGAGGAGCACAAGGTTTACAGGAGGTGTCCTAGTACAGGGATGGAAGGGATCTGGACCTGGCTCTTCATGACAGAGGGCAGCCAGGGTCAGCCTTTGAGCACAAGAGGTGAGAGCAAGGAGGCACATCCTCCACTGCCCATTTTCTGGCTAGTCCCCTGAGAGCCTGGCCAAGGTGCTCTAAAGGGCATGAGGAGCTGCATGGGTCCACTGGCCAGAGGAAAAGGACAGATCCTGGATCTGAAGAGCTGGCAGATGCTCCTGCAGCTTCTTAGAAGTTGCCACCAGTCTCAAACTACCTTACAAGAAGTAGTTACATGGGCCAAAAATGTTTTCCAGAAGAGGGCACTGGAAAAGCATTTGTTGGCAGTAGACTACAGCCACATCTTCCTAATGTTTCCCCTCCTCTCTTTCTCTCCAAGCAGGACTCTTGCTGCTGTGGAGGGACAGGGAATGGGGAGGACTCTCTGGCTGCCCCACAGCTGTCAGTATCTCCTCGCAGCAGCAGCAACCTGGTAGTCCCTGCTCCTGCTGAGTGATGGGTCTCCTGGGTCTTGCAGACCCCTGAATTTGCAAGGAGCTGGAGGCAAGCCGCAGGTTCCCACAGCTGCCAGCCAGGCAACAAGATCTGCCCAGTGGAAGAGGGGAAGGCTCCCCGGTCAGCACCATCACAGCAGCTGGGGGAAACCTCTAGGTAACTCCTGGCATACCTTGACGGCTGTCATTCCCTGTGAGTCTATGCACTTCTTAAGAAATTAAGCCCTGTAACAGCTCATGGAGGTAGGTAAACAGTATGTCCATTTTACCAATGAAAAAATGGTGCAGAGGAAGATGATCTACCCAGGATTGCAGATAGCAAAATCCAGACGGTGATGTGTCGATCTGTGGACCTGTGATGTGAGGTGGAGATCCTCTGCAGGCTTCAAAGGGTGTAGGACAAATGCATGGGGGACTCCTGTGGGGCTACCTCTGGGTCCCTGGGGGCAGCAGTTCCTCACTCCCTTTCAGTTTGTTGGCCATTGTTGCAAATGGGATGTTGCATAGCATTTGAGTTAAACAAACCAAAATAGTGCCTTGCAGTGACAAAACTAAAGGAGATGGAGTGACTAAAACCCTTGTGAAGTGACTGGAAATCTTTGCTTTGTCACTCAACTGCAGAAATGTTTATGGTTCTGTTTTCTAATTTGCCCTTTTTAGGAGAAAGTAGCCCCAGTATAATCAAAACGAGTCATTCACAGGCACATGCCATGAGATGAAGCACATAACTCTCACATTACAGCACCAGTTTTGTGTCTGAGGTTTTTCCAGTCCTTCACATTTAATCTCAGATATGAGATTAAAAAAAAAATTTAAAAAGTCAGTGCTCTCACATGCATATTTTTAAATATACTGGATAGAGCAAGGTGTTTGAATATCATCATCCTCTATGAGCTCAGCACCCAGCAGAGGTGAGCCAGGTTGTAAGACTTGGCTCTAGCATTTGTTATTTTTAGTACATGAATTCTATAGGCAACATACAATGCTATAATGTATTTTAATAGACTCTTCATGTCATCTTGCTCTCAGCAAAGACAACGTCAAAATTCTCTTAGTCAGGAAGAGTGAGAAGAGGTCTTGCAAACTTGTGAGCATTATCTTGAAAAGCAGAGGTCAGCCTGTATTGTAGGATCAATGGAGAGGAAACTATGGAAGTGACAGACTGATTTGTGTTTGCAGGCAGCAGGGTGCTGTTTACACCAGAATATGGGAGGCTATGGCCAGTTCTGCTAGCATGGCACTGTAGCAGCCTGATAGACTGCATTTCTCTCTCATGTAGAGTAGAGTCATCTTCCACGGTGAACACATTGCTGGGATCAAGGAGTATTGCTGTCATAGATAATTCTCACCAATCTCACCACAGGCAAGACCTTGATTTATTCCAGAACCAGCCTGAGAGTTTGAGTAGGTTTCAAGTTTTCAGTGAGGAAGCATTCAGTGTTTGTAAGTGTATTAAGTGTCACATCAAATGATCACCACTGATGATGCTTGTCCTGACCACCTGTATGCATCTTGTCTAACACATGCTGCAAAGGCCACTCGGAGAGGAAAACACTGTTTAACAAGAAGCATGGCAGAAAGACCTGAAATATGCTACAATTTGCAGAAATTTACACTTTGCAGATTTAAATGCTAAGATCTCTCCAGTGGATCAGATCTTCAGGTATTGTGCAAGCACAGTGAAGTTACAGATTGCTCCAGCAAACTCACAGTTGCTGGTGAGAAGTTCAATGCATGACATGAGGAGATGGGATGATGGCAGCTCATGGCACATGCTGGTGAGCAGGGCATAGCCTTGTAGGACTTCATGTATGCATGTTTTGCATGCTGACATTTGCTCACAAAGGTTTGTCTTCTGGATGTGCCAGTGTAGAGCTCTGATTACATACTAACATACTGCAGTAAAAGTAAGGTCAGCTGGAAAGCTTAGTGTCTTGTTTTTCACCACAGCCTTCCTCTGACTTCAACTCCCTTCAGATAGATGACAGGAACATGTAGGATGTGTTTTTCTCTTACAGTAATGCAAAAGTCCATAGGCTGGACTTGATGATCTTGGAGATCTTTTCCAGCCTTGGTGATCCTGTGATTCTGTGAAAATATAAGAAACTCATTGGAAGAAACTCATCGGCATGGTTTCCTGGGGTTTATGGCAATATTAGACTTCCGTTAGCATCTCCAGTAGGAGGAATCGATGATGTGAAGGATAGAAGTGCATATGTTGGATAACACATCAAATCTGTGTCAGGGCTCAGAACATTTGGAGGAAAAAACAGACAAGTATAAAATTTAGAAGATCATAAATTCTGGATATGTTAAACATGACAACTATTCATTCTCCTCTGTGATAATACCAGGTATGTATCACGTAGCAGACAGCTGACAGTTTCCCAGGCTGAGAATTTCTGAAGGTTTCCATGTCAGGAGAAGGGAATAATACATTATCTGGATCATACCTTCCACTTCCAGAAATGCTTTCATGCAGCAGAAATCTTTTGAGACTACAAAACAAAAGATAAAAGACTTTGAAGAGGTAGTGTGTTGGTTCCTTACCTTTAAATAACCTTCAGGGAGATATAAGAGTTGCAGTTTCATTTACACAATATCCACTGCAAACAGCCATGAAGAAACACCTTACAGCTGAAAGCCTCACATTTTGGATTATGATTGCAGTTTAATTCAAGATTAGTCTAATCTGTTGAAGAACAGTTTAAGAGGTGACTAGCTGAAGGGTAGCTACCAAAAATGGTGCAAAAGTCTTCTTAGTATGCCAGACACTTATAGCAAGGCACAATGGCCATAAATTGTGGCACTGGATGTTCAGGCCAATCTGAACCTTCAGGAGGAAACTTCTTCTCCAGGAGAGTAGTACAGCCCCAAGACAGAGGTAGGATGGCCATTCTTGGAGATATTTAAACTTCAGCTATAAAAATCCATGGCTAGCCTGATCTACTTTGAGTGCAAGGTTGGACAGGAGACTTCTTTTCCAGCTGGTGTTTCTGGCTCTGTGCTCTGCATTCAGGTAAACCCACAGGTGATGCAAACAAAGCTTATGAGAGTTTTCTGACCCAATCCATTAAAGGTGTGAGTAGAGGTGTCTGCATGCCAGGAACATGGCAAGAAAGGCATGGAGGGATGTCGTGGTGGAAGGTGGGTGACTCCTTCTGCCAAGAATCTGCTTCCCAGCTGTTTTGTGGCCCCCATATTAGACTAGTGCTTCAGACAAGAACACTGAAGAGGACAGTCAGATGCCCTCACAGGCAGGGGGCAGAAAGTGTGGTTCTCCAAGCCTGTGCAAGGGGGAAGGAAAAGCAGAAAGCTCTCTTTGTGACAGGGACATGGGACTGCCAGGCTTGTACACCTGAGGCCTTGCTCCCTTTGGCAACCTGTGCAGTGAGTGCCTGAAAACCTGTGTTCCTCATTCACTTAAGCACAGAGCGGGAAGGGTCAAACAGACACATTTGACTGTGCTAATGAGATCCTGTATCCATTAGAGACAGCAGCAAGTTGCAGTTGAGCTAGACTTTTACCTCTGTCCTTCTCCAGTAGACTAGATAAACCTCTGAAAACATGAGCTTTGGAAGAGTCAAAATTCAGATTCAAATTTTATCATCTGCTCAGTTATTTGATTAACAAGATGGACATAACTACTTACAGCAGTGCTGGTTTTATGGAGCGAGGTGGAAAGCTGTGTGTCTCAATGTGAAGGCTGGAGGCAAATACATTGAATCCCACAATTGTCCCATGGATGGGACCTACCTGAAGTGATGGGGAGCTCTGTGCATGAAGTGTTAGAGCAAAAGGAAGGATCAGACCCTCAGAGGTATATTTTCATCATAATGTTTGAAGATTTACGTGTATAACTACGCAACTCAGAGTGAGACTGTGCCTCTAAGGCAAAACACATGAGCTCATATAAAGAATTTATCATTATAATAACAATTTGCATTTCTATAGAACCTTTGATCTTAGGATCTCAAAGTGCTTAACAAACACAAATTAATTAATCCTCACTACTCTCCTGCAAGGTAGGCATGTATTATGGAGAGACGCTAGCAGCTAGCTTTCCATTATAAGTCTCATTTTAAGTACCTCCTAACTTTGCCAAAACTAAACCAATACACACAAAAATTTCACAAGTATGATCTTGTCTTTGAGTAGGATCTTTTTAGAAATTGTGGGGCAAATAGGATAAGATAGTTTAAGATAAGTAGGTTAAATGGGGAGACCAGGAATATATCCCCAAATGAACTAATACACATACTCCATTAGTCCAGAGGGCAGGGAAATGCAGAATTTGGGATAGACACTTGCTTCTCTACAACTTCCCAGCAAGGAGATTCCAAGGTGGTAATGGTTATTCATTATCCACACTATAATTTATTGAACTGGGGAGCTAGGTGAGTGCATGAGATAGCCTGCCCTTCTAAATGGAAAGGAAGGCCTTCTCTAGGAGCTGCACTTGGCCCCAACTATGAAGAGGAAATCACTGAGAGCCACATATTGCCTCCTTTGGAGAATAGTCTTCAAAACTTGAGCAGCCCGTGATGGTCTGGTGTTATGAGTGAAATATCACCTTTAAGAAGAAGCTGCCAAAGACAGACAGAAAGCCAGCGCCTGACAGCACACCCACACAAAGGATGGAGAGCAAGAACAAATTCTGCCTCTGCACGCAAAAAAAAAAAAAGAAAAAGTAAGAAGAACAATCTGGGAAAACCCACCTCTGACTACTCATAGCTGCTCAGACCTGAGGCCCGGGTGTGGAGGAGAAAGCACAAGTCTTTCCTGTTCTCTTCCTCCCAAGCAGGAGGATGTGGTGTAGGTGGGCAGCAGGGCAGAGGCTTGCCCCTTGGCCATGGATTGGGGTTAGCATTTTGCTCCGGCAGGCTTATGCTGACAGCAAATTGCTGCCACTCCCAGGAGGAAGGAGGAGGGCAGGGGATTATGACTCGGGTGTTTTTAGTGTGGTACAGGCTGTACCAGGGATACTTCCTCAGCCAGGGCAGCCCATGCCCTGCACTCTCCCCAGGGCTCAGCACCTAGCCCCCACACAGGCAATTGGTGCAGTGCTGTGCCTTGCACTGCTTATGGGCTGCGCGCCTTTGTCTCATTCTCAGGTGTGTAGGAATGACTTGGACTCCATAGCAAGGAATGGAGCCCATGAAGCTCCACATCACTCACTTCATACCCATGTTATGCTGCAGCCCTCAGCTGGGATGGGACATGCCATCCCACTGCACACCACTGTCCAGCTTGGCAAGCTCTCTGTTTTCGTAACTCTGCTTAAACTGTGCTTAAAATAAATAAAGCAAAGTCCAAAAACTACTCAGAAATATTTAATAAAATCTGTTATAAGCTGGTTGTTGGAGTGTTTTTCAAGCATATGTGGTTAGCATATATAGCCCATAGCATCTGCAGTGTTGAAAACATTGAGTATAGAGTCATCGGGGAGAACCAGTGGGAACTGGATATTAAAAAAGGGACATTTTACCCAAAATGGAGGGCCAGGGAGACTGCTTCCAGCACAGTCCTTTGTATATTGACGAAAGGAAGAATCCTCTTTGAGAAAGCCACCATGGCCTAAATACCCTAGTAGAGAGAGAGGAAGAAAATAAACTATAGTCTGCCTTTTGCAGGCAGGTGGGTCCCAGTGGCCCAGGCAATCCAGAAACACTGCCTCTGGCTGCATAGGCAGCTTGCAGCAAAGACAGTAGCAGGATCCATTGCCAGAGCAGAGCCTGGGCACCAAGCCAGTGTCTGCCTGGGGCACCCCAAATCGGCACTGCCTCCCTTTTAGCACTGGAAGGTTGTGCAGATCAACTGATTGATATTGAAAGGAGCTCCGGAGGTAGTCAGATAAGAATAATTTATGACTAAGTACAATAGATTGATGGTGTTGGCTTTGCAGTAATTTATAGTGTGATGCCAGGACGTGGCTGTAATCATGCTATGCAGTTAGACAAACCCTTGCTGTGTTTTCTTCTACTAACTGTGATTCGGTGACCGTGCTCTTACGTGGGTATGTAACATTTGGCCTTTGTTTTTTCATTGCATTCATAGCTGTGCAACAGGTACAGCATGTGGCCCATGGTTATCAGCCTTGTTACAGTGCTGTTATCAAGGGAGAGCAGAAGTGCACTACAAGAACAAAGTATTTTGCAGGCTTCTGAAGAATGAAAACCTTAATTCCTCTGTTCTTATTCATGTCATATTTTACCTTACTCTTCAGACAATCTCCTGGGTTTCAACAGGACAAGAAGATAACCTGGATAAGAGCAGTACTATTGGGTCTTAATGAATTTAAAACATGTCTTTCAACAGCTACTTAACTTTTCCCATGCATGTGCTCCTTTGTACGAAAGGGCATGGAGTAGACAAAAACCACAATAAAAATGAAACGGAGAGGTTGCTCTGTGCTAGTCCTTCTTGTCAGTATTGCAATGCTTATATCTGAAAGGAACCTGAGCATACTGCCCTGGGCAGTGACCTTCACTGCACACTGTTGTTAACGAGTGCTTTGAATACAACCTCAAATGTGGGGCAGCACAGTGGGAGAAATGCTTTGAGTTTTGATCTATGAGCACTAACATATTGAAGCAAGAAGTATGGGAGGATTAACCAGTGTAAGCTGCTTTCTTTGTACTATTAAACCATACCACTCTTATCCAGCTGCTGTTATTCTCTTGAGTCCTTCCTTTCATGGGTGACAGTGAAAACCCCTTGAACTGATACTGTGGTATTATAAAGCATTGGATTTATTGGATTTATCTTAAATTATTTCTTTAACCTGAGAGCATTCTGTTCTAATTTTCTTCCTTTTTCTGATCTGTTAGATGAAAACTTTCTAGACAACGTTGATTGAGACCTTAGCACATAGGTCTGCCCTGTTCCCTGAAGCTCTCTTTCTGCAAAGAGTGTCACCCCAAAACAGCTTGCACAATCTGTCCCTGTTTCCAGCCCACTTGCCCTTCCTGAGCCTCCTAGTCCCTGCTGTGGGTTGAATCCACCTTACCTATTTTCAGGGCTTCAGTGAGATGCTGTGTTATTGCAATTTTAAGCACCTGGTCCCAGGGGAGGTTCTCCTACTTTCTTTCATTCCCAGTACAGTCACTGGAGGGAGGGCAGAGAGAACAGCAGGCTGCCTGCCAAGGTGCTCACGTCTCTCTGCTGACCACAGAAATGCCTCTAGATCTCCTCTACTTAAGCTGGGAACCTTCCTTGGGAGTTTGAGGAGCCAACACAAAAAGTTAAGAGCTTCTCCCAGAGCAGCGCAGTCAGTGTGTTAGAGATGTCCATTGCTGTGCATGATGGGTGAAGGGCACACCTGCAAAAAGGGGTACTGAGATCACAAGCACTTCTCAGTCCAAGGAAAAGGACCCCACATCTCCTGAGACCATTCTCATCCCCAGACAATGGCTGTCCTCAGTGACAGCATTTGGCCTTTCCTGCTGAAGCCAAGAATTGGGGGACCAGCGAGGGAGCCCAGGAGCTTGCCTGCTGCCTGTGGATAGAGCAGGCAGCTGGAAGGGGGAGGAAGTCAGCTGCATAATCTGCCCCTTTTAAATGTAGTTGTCATTAGAATAGAAGCAGTTTTAGGACCATGCATCACAATCTCATAGGATAATTCAGGTTGGCAGGGACTCAGGAGGTCATCTAATCCAACCTCCTGCTCCAGTAGGAGCAGGGCTCCTACTAGGGTGGGCTGAGGGGTGAGATCATTTCGTTAGAGGCTTAGGTTACCCTGTCTCCAAACCATTAGATGAATGACCTAATCACAAGACTAGAGTCAGGCTTTCTCTTTCCTGCTTTCCCTGCTCTCATGTCTGCATGCACAATGATTCAGCCTCAGTCAGCAGCTTTGGGTTCCCAGGTGAGGTATCCATGGTGTCAGTTTCTCATGGTCTGTGCACACCTTCCTTCACAACTCCTGCTTGGCACAGACAGCGTTCAGAAGGAGGATACTACACCATCACTAAACTTCTGACTTCTGGGGAGTCTCCAAAATGAACTCTGCTTGATTTCAGGCACTCTGCACAGATCAGGACTTCTACAGCAGTTTGTTAAGGGACAGCTTTCTGGACTGGACATGGGCATCCAGAGGGCTGTCAGGCCAAGCACAGGCTGAAAGGGACATGAATTTAGCTGTACATGCAATTATCCCATCCAGAAGCCACTCAGACAGGATTGCTGACTGCAGGGCAAGTGGGTTTCATAACCCAAGTCCCAAATTTGGGCACATCTCATTAGTTTGAATGCTATTCAATGTACATAAACGCACAGCAGGTTCAGACTTTTCTCTGTGAATGGGTAGTGAGACGTCTTTGTATGTTTTAAACATGCCTACACTATAAGGCATAATACATTAACATTTGTAGTAATATTAGTGTAATTGTAGAATTAGATTAATAAATACATTATTTTCTTTAACCATCATGTTTCTTAAATATTTCCCATGTGGAATTTACAGTATTTAAAATATACTTGTGACAGTTTTTCTCAGGAGAGCGGAAGTATAATGAAGGTGTAGGAGGGAAAAATCATGCCAGAAGCACCAGAGAAAGTCACTGCACTGGGCTGGCCTGTGCTGTGAGTGTGATCACTGGCAATAATGCTGCTACCCTCCACCACGAAAGAAAAAAGCCACTTAGGGAAACTCTGGTGATGTTAGGATTATTTTCTCAGGGGGTGAAATGAATTCAAGGACATTTTCATGGTCAAAGATGATCACACTTCATGATGATTCATGATCAGCAGCTGGTGTGCAGTGTCCTTGGTGGACACAGAGTGGGTTGCTGGCTGGCTGAATTTCTCGTCATGACTGTGGACCTGCGACAGAAGCACACTAGCACTGCTCTGATTTCACCTTACATCCCCCCGGCACACTGCAAAGCAAAGCTGTGGCCAGGCATAACACAGCAATGGGAAGATCATGTTCCTCAGCTAAAGTACAGTGTACAGTTTGAGTACTTAGGAAAGCAGAGCTGCAGAGTACATTCAGTGCACGTTTGTTTCAGTGATTTATCTACTGCACCATCATGCACAGGCAGGCAAAAATTGTTCTGCCACAAACCAAGCATTAAATCTTGTCTTCACACAAAGCATGATAGCCTGACAGCAAGGGGAATGCTTGAAGCACACCACCATCGTCATTTCAGAAAGAAAAAGAGGTGGCACAGCATGAGAGTGGGAATCAGGAGCTGAGCTCTGTTTTGTGTTCTGTTGTTGAATGGTTAGAAACCTGGCATGAACGACCAGAGTCTAATTCACCCTGAAGGCTTCAAGCATCTGACTGAGGCCCTAGCAAGGCACCAGGGATCTCCTGGGTAGAAGTCCTTTATAGGAGTCACAGAGAGGATGTGTCCCTTTCAAAAAGCAGTTCAGATCTCTTGCACATACCTTTCTTGCTCTCTCCATTCACTGACATTAGACAGATCACAGACCCCTAAAGCTAGAAGGAACAGCTTGGCCTTTGTCTTTTTTCTCCTGCTATAAAGGAAGGATAATGATGCTGACCTTTTTAAAAAGCTTCTGACATCTACAGATGAAAAAAATGAACTTGTAAGAGACTATTATTATTGTTATAGATCTTTGGACAGAGGGAGCAATGACGTTTCTATGACATTTTATAATCCACATTAAATGCTGCTGTAATTATGATGACATGTATGATCAACAGAGTATGCTTAGTTGTGGTATTTGGCAGTGATAATTTGGCTTAAATCTTTTCTTTCCTGTTTTCTACAGGAAAAATAATGCAAATCCTGCTGAAATCAAAACTCTGCTGAACTAAACTTATACAGAACTTTTTCAGATTGTAGAGAAAATCCACAGGTTAAGCTGTCTTAGAAACAGACAGCTGAAAATGGAATTTCTGATCCCTATGGATGGCACTGTTATGCTGGTAAGAAAGCTGACCCTCCTGCAGGAACTGGACATGAGAAGCATGCCTAACCTTCCTGTAGGAATTGGGCATGAGAACCATGCTCAACAGTACAGGATATTCACAGTTGACTCCAGGTGTGATGTTTTACCTTCTGCTTTTTAGTGAAGCGGTGATGGCAAAGGTCTCCCAGAATTGATTAGGCTGGGCCGAACTTTGTGTTTTGTCTCCTTCCCACAAACACATATATCTTACACCAAGCACATATTGATAGAAAGTGCACACAAACACAAGAAAAGACCTGAAACATCAGACTGGTGGTCCACCCAGGCAGTACTGAGTGCCTGAGGACCGCAGCATGAGATGTTATTTAGAGAAAGCTTATGAACGTGGGCACCTTCTGTGGTCTACTTCCACATTGTGGCCTGCAATCCAATCCAGTCATTGTAGTATCCCTCTGTGTGGATTTCTCTAATCCCTTTCTGACCGGTCCCATGGAGACTGTCTGCCTCTCCAGCTCCCTATGGAATCACGAGAAGTGAGTCCATGTCCATTTTTGATCTATGCATACTTATAATATGATTCCATTTTTCATTTCTCCCTCTTTCAGTCTCTCCTTTCTCAGACCAAGTTTAGGTAGGCTGGATTAAGTTATAAAGTGACTCCACCAATGAGGCTGGATATTGCACTTGGTCACTGATTTTGTGATTTGGAGTGAAAGCACTACAAAATGTGGATGTTACGAAAGGGAATAAAAATCTCTTTCCTTCTCCAAGACAATTTGGCAGAAACGTCTTAGGAAAGAGAAGACAGAGGGAACTAAATATGAGGTTTATTATACATGTAAGAGGCTCAATGATACTCTGTAATCTTTGATATATCTTTGCCAGAAGGTATCTGAAAAATATTTGAGGTTACATTTTGCAAGAAAAGCACTCATAAAAATTGATGCTTTCAAATCTAAGATCAAAACATTGATTTATCCTCTGACCTAATCTCTGAGTCCTAGCCTAAACCTAATCTAGGTTTGAATTTATGCACATGGCCCACCTCCAGATATAGCAAGACTTTGAAAAAGGCAGCTCACCATTCCATGCAGTGAAACTTTGCTAAACAAGTACTTCACCTCCAGACTGACTGCAAATATCACTAAAATTGCCACTATCACCCTCTTTATTAGGGGAACTGGAAAGAAGCAAAAATGAGGTTGGGGAAAGCACAGAGGAACGAACATTTCCTCTGCAGAAGCATCAGCAACATCTGCAACACAAAATAAACTGGGACGTAGGTAGTTCTTTGGTTCTGATGCCAATTGAGGGCATAACTCAAGTCTGTGAAACAGGGAGTCTGTCTTAAGGATCTGCTGTATGGCCCATACCAGGGCCATGCTCTGTGCTGGCCATGGACACTGTCAGGGAGAATACTTGAATCTACCAAAACCACTCCAAAGACTGTGCCAACTGCATGGGCAATCAATATGCTAAAGCCCAGGTACATCCCTGACTACAGTTCACTTTACTGGGATAAATGTCTTTCCCTTCTTTTGGACATACTTGTGCCATGAGGGATGGCTTGCATTGCATGGATGAACTAAAATAGAGCAGAACAAGAGGGAAACTGTAGTTCACAGCTGTGACTCAAGAAAATCATCTGATCCACCATAGCTCACCTCTCAGTGTCTTGCTGTTCATGGGAATGTTTGTGGGAAAAGCAGAAACAATAGGATAATGGCAATTTTTTCTTTTGAAAGCCTTCTTCCTGCTGAGCTAGCAACTCAGCTGACAAAAACGTGCTTGCAGTCACTCGTCCCCAAAGCTGTGGAAATATTGGGAACAAGTATGAGTCACCCATGAGGCAGTGGTTGCTGGAGTGAGGTTTGAATCTGCAGGTACTGTTCCACAACACACCATTTCTGACTGCAAAGCTGCTCTGGGAAACACTGTCTTCCTCTTCAAGGACATGGTGGCTCATTTGCACCTCAGCACTGCTGCTTTCTGCCTTTTCAGCTGAGCCACCCTAAATGTCTATAGGGTATTCCATAGGGATTGAAAGAAAGACATCAACCTTTTTTTTGGAGGGGAAAAAGGCAGATGGTTGAAGCAACCTTTTATTTTTTCTACCTGTTTGGAGATCACAGTGCAAGATCTGCTGTAAACAAATGAATTCTCCATTCTTAGAAATGATCTAATAAATTGTTTCATCTTTCAATTTTATTGTGCCCCCTGCCCTCCCCCCCTCCCCCCGAAGTGCTTTTGATATGGTGCCAGTGGCCAGTAACTTACTTATCTTAGGGAAGTTCACATGGGCACTACTGAAGTTAGTGGCTACAAAGGAAAGCAGCCTCCAGAACCCTCACATGGTTGTCACTTACATATGGACAGTAAGCTCCTCTGAGGAAAAGTGAAGATTTGCTGTAGATTAATACATGAGCTGCAAAGTGGGAAGGGAGCTCACTGTGTGGAAGACGATAAGAGGGAGAGACAAGTATGAGACTGGAAAGAAGGCATTAGTGACCGTCCTCAAGGATTACTACTGGGACTCCTTGTACTTGAGTTTTCTCATTTTATTCCTGTTTGCCCTCACCAAAGCCAGATGTCCTTGTGAGCCTTGTCCCTTGGGGACAAAAATCCTGACCTGTGCCAGAGGACAGTGCCCGAGACATGTGCTGCCCTGTTAGCTCCTAATGTGGCAGAATGACGAGAACTGTGAGCTGGTGATGGCTGTGAAAATGGAAAGTATGACCCAGAGATGATTCAGGCTAAATATTCCCTGATTAAGCAGTAAAAAAAAAAAAAAGGACACAAAATCTTGCAGAATAATGGTGAACTGCACGTATTCTCTGATTTTCCTTCAAACTCAATTATCTTTGCTATTATGCCCACCAAAAAAATTACCCTTTTTATGTTCTTCTTGTGTTAAAGTCACCCATGGTCTGTGGTTCTGTTTAGTTCTGCTTCATTATCTCTTCCTGTTCCTCTCTCTCATCTCTTGCCTGAACAAATGTATTTTGAGGAAAGAATGAGACTTTTTCCTGCTTCTGTCTGGTACAGCCAAATGAAATCATGATCCCATTCCCTGCTGCTTATCTGTGTATTTATTGCTACACTTATTGCTCCGTTCACCAGCCATTCAAGCACAATCCTTAGTAACTTCACTGTGAATGTCCAGATGGAAATCTCATACAAACAGGAGATTTTCTCCAGCCCTGCATGAAGTTCAAACATCATGTTGTCCCTGCTGTGTCATGCCCCATGTCCCTTGCTTCCTACCACAGCCCTCTTCCATACCTACTCCTCACTGAAAGCAAAACCAATGCAAGCAGCATCATCATTGCATTCTATCTTTCCCTTTTCAGGCTTTTATCAAGATCTCTCCTGCCCAGATGTTTGGATTAAGAAGCCATAGTATTGAGGCAGAAGAGCACTTCAGCATGGGTTCAACTTCAGCCTTGAGTTCAAGTCCTGTAAGCTACATCACTCTGGCACACTTCTGAATGCTAGTTTGAACTGAATCTTCTCTATCTGAGCCTAAGTGACACTGGAGACTGTCACCTTCATGGTGACTGCATTGAACTTTGAAACATTTCTTCCTGACCAGTCCCCTGAAAGAAAGAGTCAAATTAATAGCATCTGGTAACTCAGAGAAGCCACAGTAATCACACACAGGTGGGGCTACCTGAGGTGCATCTCTGGACAAACATCAGCACTTCCTTCTTTCCACTTTTTCCCAGCTGCTAGATGAGACCTTTGCTTTAGAGGAGATCTAAAATTCCCCTTGGTCTTGCAGCCAGAAGTGCAGGGGAGGTCTTGTGTCTGTGCAAGCCACTTCGCACATCCAGGGGATCTCCCTGGAGCATGACTGTACACACGCATGCAGTCAGGTGCAAAATTTGGGCTATACGTAGCAATTCTCGCAGTGCAGAGACCTTGTCATTGTGGAGTTCTGTTCCCTACTGAAACATCTGCAGGATCAGGGCTCTTCAAGTGCAGGGGAGATTAGGATCTGGTTCTGTGTGGTATCGCTTGGAGGCCTGTGCCCAGCTCCAATCGCACCTACCATTGGGAGCTATGCACTCACCAAAGGGAAATGCTTGTCTTGGAATGAGCTCATACTGCTGTGCTGCAGTTCTATGCATGTCAGCAGTTTTGTGGACTCTCCTGTTTGCAAATGTATGAATTATCCCTTGGCAGATAGTTGGTTTCACCTTTTTCTATGCATGTGTTTAAGGTGGATGTAAAAGCGTATACGTTGTTGCAAGCTCTTCATTAATGTTCTCATTCATTTAGGTGGCTAAGAAAAGAGGTTTCTATGTATCTCTGTTGTCAGCCTCAACAAATCATCGTTCTGGGCAGAAGTAGTGATAGGGACTAGGTGATTTTCTGAGTTTCCTCCAGACTTATAATTCTCTGAAAAAGCAATGGCAAAGCTGATCTTACAGTAGGTTAAGTAGCCACAGTGTTTCTGTAATGTAAATCTCATTGTGTAAATCAGACAACTACTGTTACTTTTTTATTTCGTATTCTGTATAAATCAAACACCTATATGACCCATCATTGTATGTGGATGGCAGCAGCTAAAGGCAAACACAGTCAACAAGTTGAAATCCTACCAGTTATTCTTAATTCTGCTACTGAGCAAGGATAATTCTTTTTACTTACCACGGGCCATAAACATATTTTAAAATATTTATTTATGTATTTATTAGTGTGTATAGAGTGGGTCCTCTTCTGAAGCCTACGTTTGTCTCCAGTTCAACTACAGCCTGACTTAATGCAACCTGGGCATTACTGTAGCATAATGCTACTTGACCTTTGCTCCTCTATTGTGCCCAGGTCTGCCCAGTGCTGTGAGGGAACCAAGGCTTCTCCCATGGAATCATAGAATGGTTAGGGTTGGAAGGGACCTCTGGAGGTCATCTAGTCCAACCCACCTGCAGTGGGCAGGGACATCCCCAACTAGATCAGGTTGCCCAGAGCCCTGTCAAGCCTCGCCTTGAACGCCTCCAGGGATGGGGCCTCAACCACCTCCCTGGGCAACCTGTTCCAGCGTTCCACCACCCTTGTGGTGAGGAACTTCTTCCTAATGTCCAGTTTAAATCTACTCCTCTCCAATTTAAAACCATTGCCCCTTGTCCTTTCACTGCAGGCCTTTGCAAACAGGCCCTCTCCAGCCTTCTTG
>VWZO01017851.1:29972-110283 GCA_013396975.1 Bucco capensis
GCACCCCATAGCTTGGTGTCATCTGCAAACTTGCTGATGGTGCACTCAATGCTGCTGTTGACATCATTTATAAAAATATTAAACAGTCCAGGCCCCAGCACAGAGCCCTGAGGGACACCACTTGTCACTGATCTCCAGCTGGAATTTGAGCCATTAACCACTACCCTCTGGATGCGGTCAGCCAGCCAGTTCCTTATCCACTGAACAGTCCACCCATCAAATCCATAGATCTCTAACTTGGCCAGTAGAATGTTGTGGTGGGCCGTGTCAAAGGCCTTGCACAAGTCCAGATAGATCACATCCACAGCTTGTCCCTTGTCCACTGAGGTAGTCATAGTATCGTAGAAAGCCACTAGGTTTGTCAGACAGGATCTGCCCTTAGTGAAACCATGCTGACTGTCTCTGATCACCTCCCTCTCCTCCATATGCCTTAGCAGAACTTCTAGGAGAATCTGCTCCATGATTTTCCCAGGCACGTGGGACACATTGCCCCACTCCGAGTTGGCGTCCTCTGCCTGTGAGTGTGCAGGATTCACAAAGGCAGGACTCCCTGGCAGTGGCACAAAGTAGAAGGGACAAGTGTATGCCTGTAGCCTTCCTGATGGGTACTACACACTGCATGCTAGGAAGGGACACAGGGTCCGTTTGCTTCTAGGGATAAGCTGTGGTTGTAGAAATCTGTGCCATAAGCCCCAGTTGGTGCCCAAGGCACCTGATGGGTGTGTGCAGGGTGCCCGGCTGCACCCCAGCTGTGCGCAGGCAGACCGCAGAGCACACACCCAGGAGTGTCTCACTGAGCATATTAAACTGTTTAACAGGGAAAAAGAAAAGCCTTTAAAACTTGATGCACTAATGACAGATTAATCCACCCAAGAGAACAGTCATAAAGTAAAATGGTGTATAAAATAAAGCACATCATTAAGTACAATTGAAGTATTAAGTAATAAGGTAGAAATACAGGATGAAATTTGTTCCTAGTTGCAGGGTCAGTGAGTGCATCCTTGTGCCATGCCAAGACTGGCAAGTGGGCTGGGAGGAGGTTTTGCCCTGGTCCTTGGGAGGAAGAACTTCACTCTCCAAGAATCCCTCAGGACAGTGGTGACCATCCTCTTGTCACTAAGCCACAATGCAGCACCAGCTCTGTTAAAGATTCTGTTTGCAGCAACATGAGCAGATCCGTGATGGGGTCAAACGGCCAAAGTAGCACTTTCTGCCAGGATTCAGTCTGTGGTGCCTGTTCACTTATAATGGAGAAGCTCCATTTACTCACAAACCTTTACTCCCCAACCTTTGCTCACCAACAGTGTCACTTGAACTGTCTCAAAAAACTGACCTCTTCTGTCACCCACACTCAGTGTTCTGTGAACACCAAGCAAGGAATTACACCCAGCACTGGAAGAGCAGCTCTTGGGGTCTCCTCCTGCCCTGACCCTTCAACTGCACCAGTACAATTGCTTCATGTGGAAAAGACCAAACAGGTCTTTTTCTTTTTTGACCAGGGAAGGAGGGGAGATCCCAAGAGCTGCTGCTTCTACCACACAAACAACTTGAAGAAGCAGCAGCTTGAGAGAAGAGGAAGAAAGGAGACTTGCAGAAACACTCCAGGGCTGAATTTATGATTGAAAAAATCTCTGGCTGTTAATAAGGTGTTCACTTGTAAATACATATTAACAGGTACATCCTAGCTACAGGAATAGCTCCTTTTCTCATCAGTATCTGCACAAGCTCCCCAAATTGCCAGTACTAAGCCAGGGTACTGATTGACAGAATCTGCTTCTTGGATTTGGTGTTATGGGTGATGATGTATTTGGCACAGAGAATCCAGCTGTGTCTTGGGAAGCTAAGCCAAGTGTGCTGGAAAGGTGTTAGCAGATGATACCACTTGTAAATTTAAACCCAAGCAAAGACTGGTGAAGTCACTGAAACTTCTTGAGAGTGAACACTCCTGAAACCCTACAGCACTATATTTAGAGCTGTATCCTAGATAAGAGTTCTGTGTGTTTAACTGTTTCTTCTTACAGCCATGTATTTACCCTTCCCTAGAAAATTCTATCTCAACTTTTTTTTTCTTTTCCTGACAGTCTTCAGGCAAGTAGGCAAAAAATAAAAATGGCTACACCTTGCAAAATAAAATAAAGTTTACTCTTTTTTTCTTTTTCTTTTCCACTTTCGATCTTAAAAGTTGTCTATCCTGGGTTCTAGGTGATCTGGAAAACACTAAAAATATGGAGTGGGGTTTTCAGAAGTGCTCTGTATTGCCTGCTAAGTTGCAAGTGATGACACCTACTTGTGTCTTTTTGCTTTCTGGTTGTGATTCCTTATGTCTCCTCTGACTTAAGAAGCAAACAGACACTGACCGATCTCCTTCTCAACATGATTTCCATATCTTTTTTCCTTCTGCAGCATTTCTGCCGGAGGAATTCAATGCCTTTCAGTGAACACCAGTAAAACAAGTCCATTTCTGGGCTATCCTGGTGTTGCCTTTGAGAGGCTGCTGAGTTTACATGGCCATTTGATAAAACTGCTGGCCAAGAAGGGATCTCAGAGTGATTACCAGCTCTCTACCTGCATGCTGCTGGCAGCACCATGCTATGGTCCAGTCCACACCTGCTTGGCTGACACTCAGCTGGTCAACATGCAGGTCCCTAAAAACAAATCCCTATCTATGTGTGTCTACATGCTCAGCACTCTGGGCAGAGGCTCCTCTGGCTTGCCCCTGCCTGCAGTCTCAGACTCTTTCTATTCTCTTATTGGCTTCTAAGCAATAATCCATGGGCAGCAAAAATGAGTTCATGGAGGGAATTCTCAGGATGGTCCCAGTGAGGAGAGTAGGATGTCCCTGGTAGAGGGAAGTCCTGTGAGCAGACTGGATGGAAGTCCTGAGATGGGTAGCTGTGGCTGTGAGGGCAATGACAGCAGCTTTAGTGACAACTGCTAGACCACAAATAAAGTACTCCAAAAATCTGCAGACCTCAGAAGACTGGTGAAGATAAGGAATATGGTAAATCTCACTTGATAAAAAACAGACATTCAGCAAGGAAACATTATCCCTCCCTCAGTCCTTCCCTCCCTCCCTCCCTCCCTCCCTTGGTTTTCATGGTGTCCTATGTGCTTGCTCTACAGTACCTCCTTTCCCCAAAATGATGAAAGGGCAGGCTAAAGGGCAGACAAAGAAGCTTTCCAGGTGTGGATATAGAAAGGGATGGGTGCTCCCACACACAACTCTCCTCTTTTTGGGTGGAAATTTTAATTGATGGGCTCTTATTTGATTGATCACCTTGACAGAAAAGAGAAAAAAGGTAGAATGCAAGTTATGAATCAGCTGGCAGGTCTGTGAATGCAGAAAGGGTGGGATATGGTGAGTCACCATCACAACCTATTTCTCAGCTCTTCCGTAATCAATCTTTTTGTCTCTTGCAGGCTTGACAATGACTCATTCTTTGACTTGCCTTTATAGAGCTGCTTTATGTGTTGCCTGCCAGCCTCCCTGGTGTTGTTCAGTTTATCTGTTGCATAGTGCCAGCAGAGGTTAAGGAATGGTACACCTGATCGTTCATAGAATCATAGAATGGCCAGGTTGGAAGGGACCTCAAAGATCATCCAGTTCCAACCCCCCCCGCCACAAGCAGGGATGNCAGCCAATTCCTTCAGGACCCTAGGATGCATGTCATCAGGGCCCATAGATTTATTCTGGTCAAGGTTCAATAGGTAGTCCCGAACCTGTTCTTCAAATACAGCGGGAGGCTCCTCATTCACCCATCTGTCATCCAGGGCTACTGAGTCTCGGTCATGTTGGGAAGTTTGGCTACCAGTAAAGACCGAAGCAAAGAACTCATTGAGCAGCTCTGCCTTGTCCCTATCCCCATTGACTAGGCTACCTTCTATACCTAGCAGAGAGGGAACACTCACCCTGACCTTTCTTTTCTGGTTAATGTACCTATAGAACCCCTTTCTATTATTTTTCACCTCCTTTGCCAAGTTCAGCTCCATCTGCTCCTTGGCCTATCCTACACTGCCTAGCCTTTTCCCTGTACTCCTCCCAGGCCACCTGTCCCTGCTTCCATCGCCTGTGCATTTCGTTGCAGGATGACTTCAATAAACAGAACAAATAATTTTGGTGATAATGTAGGTAGGGAGCACAATAGCTCCAAGGCACAGGGGACATGGACTTCCAAAGTGTTTGGTGCAATTCTAATGAATTTCTAAAAATATTCATAAAGCATCATCTTCTGCAGCCCAACAGAGAGGAAGAGGAGTGCTGCACCCACCAAGTTCTGTGGCCTAAGATGTTTTGCCTCTCTGCAAGCCCTTGCTGCTCTGGTCTCTTGGCATCATGCAGCACCTGCAGCTGGTGGCTCCTACCAGCTGTGGATCTCACCATCCTCCTTGGTTTCTGGCTGTGGTCTGCCTGGGCACTGCCGTGAAGGCTGGTGCTTGGGGCAGTGCATTTTATTGATTCAGTGTGTTCTGTGCTGTGCTTCACTGGCTTCTCTGATTTGTCCTTGAAGAAATCTGCTTAGCATTGGCAGCCGTGTTAAGCAGGTCTGAAACTGAAAATGGCCCTTGTTGTAACATTAATTGGCATAATAGCACATTCAATACAGATTTCTCTGGACTGGAGCTAATCAGAGACTTTCCATCAGTCAAGACAGAACTGAAGTCTGTGTCTCCATGGATAAAGTCTCAGGGTTTGGCTACTCTGGCCGTGGCATGGGAAGACACAGTAATGGTCCAGGCCAAAAAGAGCCATATGATTCCATGCTGGCTCAGTTTCCTAGGACCTTGATACAAGACAAGGGTGACCATACTTCTTTGTATGTAACTTCTCTGAAGTGTGTTGTCCCACTTGCCACTTCTGAAGCTAGCCCTGAGGCAGTCTGATCTTAAATTCCACCCCCATCCACCCCACAGTGATTTTCCCCATGGCCAAGCAAATCTCTATGGTGGTCAGACTGCAATTTTCCTCTCCATTTCTTCCTGCTTTCCTTGGTTTTCATCATCATCGTACTGCAGAATGTGATAGACCTGCCCCAAAGAAGTTTAGCTAACTCAGGATGAGATCAGAAAACAAAAAGTGACATCATCCTGTTCATTAGATCTGCTCTACAAATACCATACACAAGCCAAAAAAAAATGTTTACCTCACTTTTCCTCTGGGTTATGTGGCAAAGCCAATGCTGCAAAGCTAGGGTAAGCTCACTTGCCTTTTGATACATATGTCCTGCAGAATCACTTGTCACTGGAGAAAAAGAGACACCCTTCAGAAATGCGAGGATTGCAGAAATGGCTAAAGGGAAAAAAAATATTTATTGTACTTGTAAATTTGTAAAATTAACTTGGTATTAGGAATGTCCTCGTCTGCACTGATAATGGCCATCATCATTATTATACTAATACACTCTGGATTTTTGCCATTTCTGCTTCAGTCGTTCATAAGGGTATGAAGTATTTCCCCTGTGAATTCTCATCCTCCATAGAGGGACTTTTCCCTCCAGTCCATCCATTCCTCATTTCACATATCTGGCTGTCATCCTCTTTTTAACCAGTTCTTTTTTCACCCTGTTTAGTTAGTGTCATCCCATTTGGTACAATAACAAAGACCTTACTGAAGTCCAAGTAGCCTAGACCTGTTGCAGTTCCCTAAGGTATCCTTTGTTTAGAAAGACAGCGTGTTATTTCTACATTCTTCATCTTTGGATAAATCTCTATAGCATTTTTTCATTTCCATTTACCCACATGAATTTAATTAGTTTTTCAGTCACATTTTTTTCAGAAATCTATTTAATTTTGTGATCAGACTAATGACTCAGATATCCCAGATGACTTTTAATCCACCTTTCAGAATAAGTACTATGATTGCAACTCTCCAGCTAGAACATACCAAGCTGGATTTGGTAGCTGACTCTTCACTGTAGCTGCAGTTTCACTTGGCATTTCCTTAATATTGCTAGAAAAATACTATCAGATCCTTTTGGTTTGTACACAGCAAACCCTTTGGATTTTGCATCCAGCACAACAGTTGTAATTTCCATTTACATAGTGACTCTCTTGTTAGACAAGTTGTCTTGGCCCTGTTGGTGTCCTAATGAGAAACTCAAGCAAGGTACTCATTTAGTTTTGAAGCCAAACCTACACTATCTTTCATCTCTGTTGCTTTTCACTGCAATGCAGAACCATTTCCTCTTCCTTGTTTTCTTTTTATTTATATTTATAGAGTGATGAAGTCTGCCATTTGTTTCTATCAGTTTTACAAGGCTGAAATCAGTTGAATTTTGGCAGTTGTCCACATGTTTTCCTTGCTGATCCATGCTTTCTTCCATGCTTTGTTGGCTTACTGCTGACTCCTAATACCATGTATCTCATCTAGCCTGGTGTTATGCTTGATAGGTCTGTGATTTATTCTGGCCACCTGTTAAAACTAGCTGTCAAAAATGAGTCCTAGAACAATTTATGTGGCAAGCCAGCATGCTTTGCTGTACTCTGAAAACATGAGAACAACCAGAATATCAATTCTTCTTGGTTAGCAGTGCCCACTTGTCTAGACCTTCCTTCTGTCTGCACAAAAGTCCTAGGTTTTTGATATCTGCAGGTCGTTCACTGCCTTCATCATTTATTTCTCTCTGTTTTGCTGATGTGAGCTACTTTTCTTCATCTCTTTTCCTCTTTTACCGCTTGGTCTCTTTTTCTTCATTGCCTTTATTATTCACAGGTACCTGTCAAAAATGGCAAATGAGGATTTTGGGGAGTTTGAAACAGTATCCCAACAGTATCTGCTGAGAAGCTTCTGTGAGGTCCTACTTTCAAGCAGTAAAACTGAATTAAACACTCTTTCCCAGCTGCACCTGGATAAAAGTACTCAGAACAGGGTACTTTTATGGAAAAGGCTGTTTTATTCTCCATGTCATGCTGGCACTTGTGGAAGTTCTACCCTAGCTGGCTTTAAAGTATGACTTCATTTCTTTCTGTACTCTTGATACAGGACACATTCAGGTTTGCTTTATACTTTTTCTCCTCAGAGATGACAATGAAGTGCCTAGTAAGAGAGATTAAATTTTGAAGCAGTTCTGCTGCTGTGTTTCTACTTATGAGAGTCATTCTGTGCCTTGCCTAGGTGCTGGATAGAATGAAAGTAAGGATTTTAAACTTCCTGTAAGAAAACCAGCTTCTGTCAGGATGTCACAATCCCAAACTTGTATTGGATTGATCATTATTGTTGACTTTTCTGTCAGCACAGGCTCTTGTACTAATATTGGTACACGAGTGGGAAACACTACTTGTCAATACTCCTGTGGTTTTGCTTTGAATATCATAATCTACCTTAATCCAAATACATTTTCTTTGCAGTATGAGCTATAGGAAATTTACTTGTAAGTCACTTGCAAAGATTCCACTGTTTTTTACTGGGACAAGATTGGACCATGGACATGTCCGCAGGGGACAAGGGAAATCAGGGGAAAGGCTAATGAATAGATAAGTAATTAATGCAAACTTTGACTGATGAGCAATTTGGGTTGCATGCAGGAGGACGTGGGTGTTGGTATACTTCAAGACAACATCCCATCAGTTCCAAGCAGTGCAATAATAGACATCAGAACAATGATGCTTCTCAGTAAATAATTAATAATTTATATAAATGGCCTTGGCACTATCACTGCATTCTGACTAAATGGCAAAGGCAGGTGAGCTTCTTGTTTAATCTCGTGGTAAAGGAATAAGAGGTCATCACCTCTCTGTTGCCTAAATTACATACAGGTAACGCCAGTTACCTGGTCTTGCAGCTGTAGCAGATGGATGACATCTGAACTTTGCTAAAGTGAGTCAATGAGAACTTTCCCAACTGACCTGCAAAAGACAGGAAATCTGCAATAGAGCAAGAGTTGAATCGAACACCCTCTCCCCTCTACTTCTCTGCCCCATGGACCCATCTCTTTCTTTATGTGGATGTATGAATATACTGCTATGATTCCCAGAGAGTCTAAATGGCATAGCCTGGGGAGATACTGTGCATCTAAAAGTAGTTTTTATCTATGCATCTTTCTTCTGCAATCATAGGGCCTGAAGCAACACAATGCCCACAAAAAGTGCTTTATTTGCATCACTATATGAATACAACCTATGGCAGGTATTCAATTCCTGTAATCTGCCAGAATCATCAACACCTTGAAGGCAAGCTCAGATAGGAAATGGGTCATTGACTCACCCTTCTGGCTTGATAATAATAATACTTAGTACTTATTTAATTCCTTACACACATTAAACAATAAATCAATCCTCACTATGTGACTGTAAAATAGACAGATATCCCAGTTTTACAGATAGAGATACTGAAGAAGAGGAGTTCAGTGTTTTGCCCAGTGAAGCAGTTGATGGTTCCAGAGTTAGCATTCATGTTTCCCTGGTCCCATGTGAATCGGGTGACTTACAGAAGTCTCAGAAACAAGTTACTTATTGTTGATGCTAATAATGGGAGAAAGGCCATTCCATAGTCATGGTTTACACTGACATTGCATTTACAATTGGTATGAATAATCTACGCTCTTAATAAAGTTCCTTGGCATCAAGAACTCACTGTCTATTTTCTACAGTAGAAAGCAGGGGCAGGACCGTTACATTAATTATGCCATATCCTAGAGAGACTCAATATCTAAACCAGAAGAGCTCAGAGGCTCTTCCTTTCTTCTGGCAGCTGAATTCTCAAAGAAAGCCCCACCCACTCCAGGCTCTTCTTTGAAAAATATGATCTTTTGAAGCATTTCGCTTGAGCTTGTTTCACAGCAGCTTATATAAGGGGTGACCTCTGTTAGAGGCTGATGTACCACACACAGTCTCCTCCAGACAGGAGAGAGCAGAGTGTGTGCAGTTGTAGTTTACACATACACCGAGCTCTTTATGTGGGGTGTCTCCAGACAGACATCAGCACCGCTTTTACAAAGCATCCGAATGCCCCTTGTTCTGGCTGTGCCATGCCCTGGGGCTTAGCTGGCTCAGCCCGCTGTGGTTGGTGCTTGTCTGAGGCTTTTTTGGGCAAAGCAGTCAGCTCAGGGCTCTCTGTTCTGCCTTTGGAGAAGATGCCCATTTCCCATGTGTCCTCTGGGATAACCTCACCCAACCAAGGACCCCCACGGCTGCTTGTGGCAATTGTTTTGTACCACCCAAAAGGCAGCATCTTCCCCACATAGAAGCAGCAGTTCCATGGAACCCAGCTCTCCTGGAGCTTCTTTTGTCTCAGCTGTTTGTGCAGTGACCCCACTCTTGGCTTTGGCAAACCAGGCACTGTTGTTCCAAGTTTTTCTGTTGTTCCCAGCACAATACATTAGTAGATGAGAACTGAAAGAAGGCCCTTTGCTGGGAGAAACGGGTTTGGGTTTTTTACCATGAAGATAAACCACTTATTGCTACTCAATAGCAACTGCTCACAAGTGAGAAACATATGTCCAAAGAATAGCTTCCTATACTTGTTCCTCTGAGATAAAGGTATCTCTAACTCAAATTCCCATTGGACTATCTTAAAACATATCTCCTATTTCCACACAGATGAATTTCCCATTAGTTCTCCAGCCCTTTCACCATGGGATGAAGTCTGTTTAAGACAGAATTAAGGTAATAGTTCTGTATGGCATACTTTTGTTTCTTTCCAAAATGATAACTTCTATTTTCTGACTTCTGAGCATTCCTACATTTATTCTCCACTTGTTAGCCTTCTGATGACCCCTTCTTGTAACACTACAGCTGCTTTCTGTGGGTTTGATTGATACATTTTCCACCAGTTTCTTGGACCGGGGATAATTTTACTGAGTGGTTTCATGTCAAAGCCTGTACTTCCCAGCAGCATGCTTAAACAGCAGATACCATTTAGCAGAAAGGGGTTTGATATGCAGGATATCCTAGTTAAGTGCATAATTTCTTTAATAAAAGGATAAAAGTTTCTAGCACTGCCTTGTTTCAGGGACTCCATCTTCTTGCTTCTCTAACATGAGCTCTATCACTCAGCTAGTCTCTGTTTTTGACGATGGAAACTTTCTTCAACACGTTTCCTATTTTTTTAGAGTTAGAGTAAAACGTTTGAAGCCTTTCTTATCCTCACATGGCTTTCATGCATGTTTTTTGTAAGTGTTTCACAATGACTTAAGAAATCTCCATCTTAGTGGCTTCAATAAAATGTCACCTAGCCTTGAGAACCTCTCCTTAAATTCATGATAGAGCTGCAGAGTTACCAGCACAAAATGTATTTTCTTGTAGTATCTGGGGTCCCAGATGTCAGAAGACTAACCATAGTCTAATCTGGAGTTAGTGGTGTCTTCTGCTTAGAAAAATTCAGTTGTTTCATTAGAAGTTAATGTGGGGAGTCACAGAAGGAAACTTTGTCCATTCTGCTTCAGTCACATTAGTATTAAGGGGATTGAGTTCCTCTGCTCTATTCCAGTGTCAGGGCACCACATGGGCCAGTGCCTCCCAATGGCTGGTGCTGCAGGGACTCCCCACGGGGGTCCATCAGGGCAGGACCTGGCAACCAGGGTCCATCTCATCCCTAGCCAAGAGCAAGGAAGTGGGGCAGCCCCAGCTCTGGGCATTGGGCACTTCCCTGGCAACAAGTACAGTATGACAGGGATTCTGCCAGCCAGATAAGAAGCCATGACCTCAGGTCAACCACAAGTTCTTAGCTGTTCTCCTCTTGCTCTGTTTAATAACCTATTACTCATGAGCTCTATTTTCAGGTGGTACTTAGCATTTCTTACATTAGTTCTCTGTCAGATGAGGATCTCCACTTGATATAATGAAAAACACAGAGCAGTGCTGCAGAAGCAGTTAGTGACAGAAATGTGATTGGGTTTTGCCTGCTTTACTTCTGGCGGCCATTGATTGACTGTATGCAAACAAATATGGGTTAACTTTTCCCTGCTTCTAGCGATGTGCTTTAGATTTCCTGTTTTTCCTATTTATATTTTTCCTTTTTCCTATTTTTCCATTGGGTTTTCCTTCTTTCCAGAAATAATTCAGAGCCAGTGAGTGTGCAGTTTACAGGATTCAGAGTCAAATCCATGCTAAAAAGTAGAGCAGAATCTGCTCATGAGTTCCACTGGGCTCTCCTCACAAACTTTAACTTTGCTTTGTCATACTTTTTTCCATGGCTATGCTGGAATCATTATCACCCAGCCATTGTACCATGGCTGGTTTCTTCACAGACCTAGTACATGCTGACAAGAACATGTTGGCCCAAGAGTGCTATGACTATGCATCCAAAGCACAGAATAGTCACCTGCTGAAAGCAACTCGACTTCTTCCCAGCCCGACATTCACTGTTTCTTTTGTAGATTAAATAAATGCAGCCTGGGATGATTTTTGCCTACCCCTAGAACAGAGGCAGTCCTGTCACATCCCAAAGCAAAGAACTGCCTGCCACCTTGAGCACTCAGAAGCAAGAAATGACCAAATCAAGGCTTTAGTTTCTGGAGATCCTCATAGAGAGCCATTGGAGGGGAGAAACACACATCCTCAGAGCAGCCTTACAGCTCCTTCAGAGAGCTCGGTGTGCTGCTTTATCTGCACAGAGCCAGGACAATGTCCCACACCATGGCAGCTCCATGATATTTCTCTCCTAACAGAAATGCAGTGCTCCTACCCAGGGTTGCAGAGGAGGCTTGGTGCAGCTATTCAGTCTTCTACTTTCAGCAGAATACTGTCTGAGATAACCACAACCTCTCCACATCCAAGGTTGCCAGAGTGATAATGAGCAAGTCCTGCACATGAGGTGGCAAAAGAGAGGGGACAGAAGGATGGATGGACATCATAACACAAGGGAGACATGGATTCACCATGTTGCATCACACAAGTTTAAAATCAGGTGGTTTTTTTCTACATATTCTATTTTGAGCCATGAAACTCCTTTGTTATGCCGAGCAGGGAATCTCCATTGCCGTTTCAATATACTGCATTGAACTATATTAATGTGCAATTAATTGTAGAGATTAATCATCAGGCAGTGTTATCAGATGAACACCACACATACAGGAGCATATGCTAACCTCTGGTTCATGCTCTGGCAGGCTGAGGAAATGATTCTTGTGCAACTGAGCCAAGCTCTCAGGCTGGGTGGCCTACATCTCTGGGTGACCTTGATTTTTGCAGATGTTGCACCTACTTGGTTTCACACACATGAAGTATCTCAGCAGTCCTAAAACTATGTCATCTCATACCGTGTTCCTTTCCAAACAAAACCCCATTATGAAGAAAAGTGCTGTTACAACCAGCACCACTGAGTGCACAGCTCTGTTGCTGCACCTCTTATATACACATATTTGGAAAAAGATTTTGGAGTATAAGACTATGATTTAACTACTTACACAACAGTGATTTGCTAAGTAAAATGATCTCATACTGCTAAGATCAGTCTGAACACTGAACAAGGCATACTAACATCCAGGACCATCCACCACATCTGGCTGTCTTAGAGAAACTCCGCTAGTTTTTCTGGCTGCACTGTCTTTCCTTCAGATAGAAATGTTACTCCTCTTTGCTGGATCTGAGTTATACGTAGGCAAGTCAGCAGGCATTATGGGTCATGATCAGCAAAGGGAACATGCCATTTGCATAGATGTCCTAAGGAATTGTCTTAACAATGACCTTGTTTCACTGAGTTTGTAAGATCAGTGGAATCAATTGTCCAAAGTGCCAAGAGACTTATTCTGCCTTCATGTGAAGAACACACCTGCATTCCTAAGAATGCCCATGTGTGCCAGATCAAGGATCCATGTATCTTAGGATCTTTTCGCTGCCTAGTAAAAAAGAGATGCCAAGGAAGAGTACAAAAGGATGGGTTTATAATACTGCTGCTCTAGGATATTCTTCCAGTCTTCATGGATATCCCGGAGCAGAGGTTGAAGTTTGTTTTGTGGGTTTTTTATTGCAGGTTTTGATTTAATAAATATCAATGAATGTTTCTTCCATGAATTTGAGTTTGTGTAAACATTGAACATCTACCACCCTGGCAGCATTGGGTCCCACACCTTCACCTCCTCCCTGGGAGCACAACTGCTTCCTTTCTTTTGCACTGACCTTGCCATCTGGGAGTTTCATTTGGCACCTCCCAGTTCTATTACTGGAAGACACAGTGATGCCCTAGGTGTTCTCTTCCTGATACTCATAATTTTGTGGACTTGTACCATATCCTCCTTTGGTTATGTCTCTTCCCAGTCTATTCCTCCCTCTGGACAGGAGCCATTCCTTACCTTTCATCAGTCTTGTGGTCTTTTCTGTACTTTTCCAGTACTGCTATCAACACAGAAACATCAGAAAAACCTTACAAATGAAAAAAAAAAAAAGCCAAACTATGGACAACCACACAGAAATAGAGGCACAAACAGACTGGTCATGCTCCTCATGATGAGGGACAGTCACACACTTGGCTCCTGATCCTCTGCCCTGCTTATCCTGGCTCATATTTAACTCTTCATCTGAGCAGTGCCATAGCCTCTTTCACCCTGTGTCCTCTCCCATGAGATGCATGCCATCAGCTTGGTCCGTGTCCTGCTAGGCAGTCACTTCAGGTGTGCTGTCACTGCAGGAAGACAAGAGGCTGGTGCTCAGTGCCACAGATGCAGGGGGGTACCCTACCTCATTCTCCAAACCGCTTCACATGGAGGGTCACCTCCACATTGTGGGGCTTACTTAGTTGGCATTGGCACCAACAACGACAACTTTCCTGGGGCAGCTGTAGTAGCCCTAGATGTTGAATAGTCTTCCACCAGTACCAGGGACCCTGGTTCTCCCACCTCCCCCAGCCCTGGACCATCATCATAGAATCATGGAATCATTAAGATTGGAAGAGACCTCTAAGATCATCATGCCCAGCCATATGTATCACTAACATACCACTAAATCATGTCCCTGAGTAGAGCATCTATATGTTTCTGAAACACCTCTAGAGACGGTGAATGCATCACCTCCTTGGCAGACTATTCCAAGACTTAGCAACTCTTTCAGTAAAGAAATTTCTCCTTATATCTAATCTAAACCTCCCCTGGTACAACTTCAAGCCATTTCCTCTTGTCTTCTCACTGTTAACCCTGGAGAAGAGGCCTACCCCCATCTCGCTACAACCTCCTTTAAGGTAGTTGTAGAGAGTGAGAAAATCTCCCCTGAGTCTCCTCTTCTCCAGACTAAACAACCCCAGTTCCCTCAGCCACTCCTCATAAGACTTGTGCTCCAGACCCCTCACTAGCCTCATTGCCATTCTCTGGACACACTCAAATGCCTCTTTGTCCTTCTTGTACTGAGGCACCCAAAACAGAACACAGTATTCTAGGTGTGACAATATCAGCATTGAGTACAGGGAGACGATCACTTCTCTGTTCCTACTGGTCACACTATTTTTGATCCAGACCAAGATGCTGTTAGCTTTCTTGACCACCTGGGCACACTGCTGGCTCATGTTCAGTTGGCTGTCAACCAGCACCCCAAGGTCCTCCTCAGCTAGGCAGCAGACCAACCAGTCTTCCCCAAACCTCAAGAGGTCCCAGGTAGTTTCTCCTTAGTCCATGGCCTGAGATTAAGTAAAAAACCATCAGCCTCAAGGTAATTTGAATGAGGTGTTCAGGACAGCGCAGTGATAAAAGTTTTCAGAAGGAAAAACTGAGGCCCGTCAACCTAAAGTTGCGGATGAAGAAAAGACGAACTTCACAGTGTCTAGACACTGGACAATAACTTGGCCAGCAATATTCCATGCCAGCTGATGGAAAGTGCCACCCATAAACATCAGCTCTAACTATACATATGCAGCAAAACTTCTGCATTACCAGGAAGAAAACATAGCTTGGAGTCACTGCTGATAGCTCGCTGAAAACATTAACTCAGTGTTTGATATGCATGCAGTTATGGCCACCTGTGGTGTAAAGAAGGACCAGGAAACTTTCCCAGAAAGATGGCAGACATGAACACAAATATGGAACAGCTTTCACATAAGGAAAGGGTAAATAAAAAAGAGCAAGAGTTCTAAAACGATGATCCTGCAGAGGAGAAAGATTAAGCGGAAGTATTGAGCAAGTATTCTCATAAAGTGAGAACTAAAGGCCACCTGGAGAAACCATTGTGCAGCAGATTTGCGCCAAACAAAAGCATGTTATTACCCATTAATTAATTGCATGGTCAGGCACAGTCTCAAAATCACTTGGGGTCTCCTGTGGCCCCTGGTGCGATAACTGTGCCCNCTGCAGAGCCCAAAGTAGGGTTCAACACAGGGATTTAAAATTCACAATTCCTAAGTGGCTGAGAGGCAAATTAATGGGGGATAGCTCCACCCACCATATCGGGTCAATTGTCTTAAGCTCCACAACAGCAAGTTCCTAAAGTGTTGACTGTTAGTTACTGAGATGTCACATGCACATGCTCTGGAACCTAAATTCTTCACCTGAGCATTCACTTAGGGCTAGGCAACTCTCAGCTCTGGCAGCCAAAGGTAGTTCTTACACTCTTGTGAAGCACTTTCCTCTCAACAAAGCAGCATTTTAATTAATGCTGTACTAGTTCTAGTAACAAACATTGCAAAGAAAATTTTCTCTAGAGCTTTGCTCTGTCTCGTCTTGCACCAGGGATCTTCAGGCAAACTGCTCCATACTGAGCTAAGCCTCGCTGGTACGACTTTGTCTGCATAATGAAAACCACAAACAAACAAATGAACAGCTTTCCTTTAAATCTGGCAGGAGCTGCCTGTGCCAGTGATAGTTTCTGTGCTGTCTTTTCATGAATGCACACAAACAAATGAATGGTTGCATATACACAGACACAGTTGTGGCCAGGTAAGACTCACTTACACCTGGCAGCCATGAGGAAGGCAGGATAGAGCAGAGCAGAAGCCTATACACCTCAGGGAGATAGCCAGGACCATTGAGCTCCTATCTTGAGAAATGCTGAGGGGAGAAATCACAGAGATTTTAACACTATCTCTCTCTCATTAGGAGAACAGAGAAGACATGAGTGAGAAGCCATATGCCAAAACACTGCAACCGTCTATGTGCTCCCCTGTAATCCCAGCCCTCTGGTGTTGCCCTTCCTCTCAAGCCTCCTTCCCACAGCTATGTCACACCTTCACCTTGGGAAAACTACAGCCTGGGAAACTGAGAGCCAACGAGTTGCAGAAAAGAGATTATGAGGAGGTTTAGGCACCTGCAACTTCTGCCATTTTTAAGCAATAAGGGAATCCGCTGGTGTTCTCTTGCCTGGCTTTTGAGTGGATGCACGGGTTCATCCTGGTTTACAAACCACACAGTCACACTGGGCACTGAGGATAACTTCATAAATTGCGCAGAGGAGAAGAAGATTTGTGGGTGCCTTACATGAGCATGCTGCAGGCAGAAGGCATATACTGGGTTTCTTTGTCCCCTCTGTCCATACTAATAATTGGTTAGAATCATTGACATAATCCTTGGCATGATTTCGACCCAACCCAGTTGGGCAAAAGATGCGAGTTTTCATGGGAGAGAGAACTTTCCCAACAGATAGTTAGGATGTGGCCACTGTGGTTTGGAAGTTAAAAGAGCTGAACAAGGAGGCTGCTGTATGGCCATGCCAGCCAGCTCCAGTGGTAGAGCCAGACCTTGGCCCAAAGAAATTGTTTTATGAGTAGATTTAGCATAGGAGCTCCAGCCTTCTTTGGCACTTGAGCTAATTCATCATGCATCATTGTGTTTTTGTTTGTCATCCATCACACAAGGGCCAATGCTGCCAGTCACACCTGTTGAGATGTGTTTGCTTATTGCTATGCTGTACCAACCAATGTGTGTAATGGAAAGCTTTGACCTTCCTTATTTAGCTTTCTAAATGCTTAATTTACACTTTTGTGCACTGTTTCTTCCTGCTCGACATTAAAATTCCTCATTTCCATGTTGAGCCTTTTTGTGCTAAGATTTCCTGGCTTTTTACTGAGTAGTTTGACCTTCATCCAATAAATCAATAATCTTCCCAGAATGCAATCATCACAGCCCCCCATGACTGCCTCTGCCTTTTGTTTCAGCACTTTTCTGCAGCATTTCAGCAACAGCTTGCCTGCAATGTTGATGGAATATGTTATAACTGCATTGCTCTCAAATATAGATTAAACAGAGTATCCCTTCACAAGGGGCTTCTGCTTAGACCCTAACTCAGCATTTAACATGGCAAAGCCCACTTGTATTGCAGTCAGCTCATCTCTTTCCTCCTCCAGGCAGCCTTGTGAGGCTAGGGCTGGGACCAGGTGGATGGTGTGCTCCTATGTCTAGCTCCAAGGGTGGTATACTAGTTATCAGCTCCTTTTTTATGTCATGTGAAGAAAGCCTGCAGAGAAGGAGTGAGGCATGTACTGGAGGCTGTTTCCAGAGACAGACACTGGCTCCTTCAGTCTTCCCTACTTTTTTATAAAAAATCCTGTGTTCCAAGCAGCCCACAAAGCAAGCTGGTACAAAATATTAGGCAGGTTTATAGGCTTCAGCATGTTTCATTGGTCCCTCACTGAAATGAATATGTTTCCATAGGTCAATCTTTTTCTGACCGTGCACAGAAAACCAAGAACAGACCTCTCAATGAAAAGGAAAATATAAAATTACAAACACTTCTCAGAGCACTTCCTTTTCTGCAGAACAAGTCTTTTTCCCAATACCAAGTCCAAAAGACTATTTATTCAGAGCTCACCCATGGTATCCAAGCAGCGAATTTTCTTCTTTTAGTAGACTGCTTTCCACCTTGACTTAAAAGGGGAAATAGGCCTTTAGCCAAAAATTAGATCTAAATTCAGATCTACAGAATGGTGCTATTTCCATCTTTGTTTGTATTTGGGCCTGTCTGGCTTCCTAGGGTGAAACTCCTCTTCCAGATCTGAACAGCCAATACCAGCTTTGCTATTGTGTTCTGTGCTCCCTCTTTGGCAAACAACTTGCTGGAAATCAGCACATCTAGGGAGATCAGTCCAAACTGCCATGGGAAACTGGCTATTTTTCTAAAATATATGATACAGATCAACCACAGGTTACTGCCTAGATTACTAGTTTATGCTACTCATGAGATCAGAATAGGTGATCATAAAGTTGCCTTCTGGCTTTCAAATCTATCAGGCTAAACAGTGCATTAATGAAGTAACATGGAACAAAGCCACATTTGTTCATGTGTAAGGCATGTTAATGATGTTCCTTTCAAAGACAGGTAGATGGAGCAGTGGATTGATGCACTGAATTTCACCTCTAGGGACTCTGACTTTGGTTACAAGACAAATGAGTTTGATAGCATCAAGTAAATACTCCGTGGATATTCATCTCCATCCCCCAAACCACCATGTAATTTGGCAGGAGCAGCAGTCTGTGCTCATGAGACGTCTAGAGGTGCTCAGGGCATTGGCAGTCCCCTGAGAGGAAGCATCTGACTACACTGTGCCTGGCGTTACCCAGTGCTCTCACCCTCTTGCTTCTCCAAGCATCACCAACACTCAGAATCTCTGCAAAGAAAACACGAAATTAAAGCTGAAAGAAGAGGAGAAAAAATATTTATTTGAGTTCATCAAGTGAGCTAATACTGGAAATTGGCTGAGCTACTTACTGTATTGGCTTTGATGAGTTATTAGAATTGTGAAAACTTTCAGTGTTTCAAGGAAAAGACTTTTTCCAGGTGCAAGATGAAAGCAAAAGCTAAATAATATTAGGTTACACAGCAAAGGACTTTCAAATGACTGGTCTTGACTGTTTATGTATCTAGAAATGTTGTTATAGGAGCAGCCTTATTTTACAAGGCCCAGTAACAAAAGCATAAAGCAAGCATTAACCAGAAGTAGACAGTAAGTTATCTACTTTAAAAGAGACTTCTGCTGGAGCTGGTTTTTAGGGAAGGAAAAAAGAATTCTGTTTTTAATAGCAGAAAAATAATTGCCCAGGAGGCACCACTGTATCTTTGTCCCAAAGCATAGCAATGTTAGATATAAACCAGCAGCCCTGACACAGCTGATAAAACTACATACGGTGATGTTTCCACATAGAGCTGCTAGGACACAGCTCAGAGTGAGTCCTTGCCCTTGTTTTGATAGGTTTTTAGACTCCCTGCATAAAATATTTGTGCTAAAAATGGAGATGTACTACTATGTGCAGAATAAGAGGTATGGAAACTTTGTCTGAGAAGTGTGCCCCTGTTAGGAGGGTTGTTTCTTTTCAACAGTCTCTTGGAGACAGAAATGATGGCTGTGGTATGGTGAATTTGGTCATGAAACATCAGCATTCACAGCAACAGGACAGCAGAAGCACAGACTAGGAGATTAGATAAACAGGAACAGCTAACTTCACCCTTCTAAAAATCATCCATTCAATCTGAACTAGTTGTATACATTCCCTCTATAGGTGAGGCAGAGAGGCAAACACCTCTAGAGAGTAAGCCAACCTGTCCTAAGACAGGTGCTTAAGGCAGGGGCTGAACTGCCCAGCACAGGTATGGTTTTTTCCTCCCCTGGTTTTTGGAGCCAAGAAAACTTGTGGAGCCAAGATGCCTAATTGCTAGGTGGATAAGACAGAGAGATGCATCACCCCCACAGCTAACTTACCTAATCATCCTGACTCCCATTATGTTTCCAGACGGGAAGAACAGCCAAATACTTTCCATTTTGGATATGTTTATATGAAGAAATACAACATGAAAGAACAAAACTAAGGTGTCCCTTCAGGACACAGCCACAGTTTGTCTTTCTTCTGGAAGGCTTTCAGTGAAGAGAGCAAAGTATCTGCTTCCCCATGCTCAGGATTGCCTTGGTTTTCTCCATAAGGTCAAAACTCAGCCTTTTGTATAGAGTCCACCTTGCCCATAGATGGTATTGCTATCTGAATTACACTATTCAGGACCATTTATAAAGCCAAGAAAAAGAAACTTGAATATCTGCTTCCTCCACTAATTGCAGACTACCATAAGTTTGGGCCAAATTCAATTGCTGACACAGAGAGGAAAATCTGAAAGTAATGCAGAGTCTTCTCTTAACCCCTTAAGGAAGCACAGGCTGAGGGTCACTTTTTCTATATCAAACTTTAAGATCAAAACCATGTTTGAGAAGTGTATGTTGAACTCCACTAAACAGAAGGCCACCAGCAGAGCTTGTGCCAGTTTACTTCACACATCCCTTTACTTCACACATTCTAAGCATCCCTGAGAACAGGTAGACACTTAAAAGCATGTTTAGACATATAAAAGGTTGGACTGAGCTCATTCATAATGAGATGGTGTTTAATTGTTTCTTGACTGAAGTTTAGATGTGCAGGTCAAGCAAGGCCAGAATATTTCAGAAATCCAGTTTCCACTGCAAGAATTGTGTAATGAAAATGTTCATATAAACATACATATATACATACAAATACATGCATACATATTTTCTGAGAAAGAGAACAATTCACAAGACATGAGAGGCCATAAAGAGCCTACCTCCAAGTGTGCACATGCATATGTATTGTCAAATACATTTATCTGTATAAATAGAGACTAAAAGACAATAACATGAGAAAAATCAAGAAAGAGGCAAAATAAAAGCAGCAGAAGTCAGGCAAGAAAGCCATGGAGTAACTGAAGTTGTAAATCTGACTTATAATGTACATACTGTGTGGCCAGGATGCTCCTTCATCATAGGAGGGAGCAGTGTTGAACACTACAGGGCCCTGATTCAGATTTATGTCTGCAGGATGTTACAGCAATACCCAAATGCAGCCACCAAGAACAGGAACTTGACTGCTCACTCTTGCACAGCTCCTAGATCTGGAACAACTTTGTTGGAGCCAGTGGAGTTACTCTAGAATTGTACCTGTGCAAACAGAGATAAAATCTGCCATGCAATGTGTGAGGATTTATGTAATCCAAGAAAAGGATTTGATCAAAGGAAAAAAAGCAGAAACAAAGGAAGAATGTGAGAGCACTCTGCTTCACACTCTTTGAAGTTTTTCATCTTTTACAAGGGAGTAACCTAACCTGCATTTATTCCAGTGTTTTTCTTCCACAATTTACTCCAGAGATTTTCTTTAAACAATAAATAGGAAATAGCCTCACATACAGCTGTGCAGGATATCTAGTTTACAAGTCTGTTTTCCAGGGTGGGAACTCGTCCGTTACGCATCACAGTCGTGGAAAAGAAAATACCAAATGTGATGCAGGAAGCAACAATGCAGGCTTTCTCATTAAGCATCCATTCAATGCCTAAGCTGACTACCTGCATGGAAAAAGGCTGAGTCCCAGCTACTTCCACCCAAGGAAAGTGCCACAAGCCTCGCCGCAGTGGTCCTCTTAACTGTTGTAACAAGTTAGTTGGGATAAAATGCAGACCATTCATTAGGAAAATAAATGAAGATCATTCACTAGGAATGTATCCTATAACTTTGAAGTTCCTAAGATGATGCTCAGGACAGAGACATAGAAAAGGTTGGATATGGACTCAAGTTTGGACACTAGAAGACCCTAAAAATTTTAATGGGTCTGATTCGGCAGGTGTGCTCAAGGGAAGCCTACCCATAGCAAAATCATTAAAATCATTTGAGAGCACAGCTTAACCTGTTTTATCCACTTGTGGGTAATATCTCTAAGGCTAGAACAAGCCCCTTGCTTCCCACGAGACCTGGTTTCCAGTATCACCAGCCACCATGGGTACTAGTTCTCTTCTTGCACACATTGTCCTGACCACCAGGTTATACCATATACTTGGCATTCAGAGGGCAGGACAGAGGTATATATATTTATTTATATTTATATATTAAAGCTGGGACACATGCAGCCTGGACTGCAAATCTCATGAAGTCAGAAGATAAACAAGTGAGAAGTATTCTTGTCATCAGAGGACTGAAATAGACTGGGCTATACCTAGAGACCAATTATGCCAAGTTGGAAATACCTTTGATAGAAAGCTGGATCTGTTTCTACCTGTGCCTAGCTGGCCTGCATGCAGGCTTGCAGGACAGAGGTGAGTCTGAGTCAGCTGGATACCTCCCTTTTGATTGGAAGCAGCAGAGCTTGGCATTTCAGGTACCTGGATGGACTTTACATAATGAAGATTTTTAACGCGTAATGCTGCTCTGAAAAGCAAGGAGGTGAAAAAGGGATGGTAGGCCTCTGAGTTGCTTCCCTCAGTGACTCAGAGAAATGCCCTGCTTGCAGAGGAAACTGAGGGAGGCATTCTCCACTCACCTTCATCTAGAAGCCAGGTTGGTTGTTTTATACTCTGGTTATTAATTCTGCCTGATTTGCCCAGGATAAATAGACAGCCATTTATCAAAGAATTATTGTGGTGATGCAGTAAAGTACTAAAAGACAGCTTTCTACCTATTAGATCAGGGGCAGTACTCCATGGTTAGCAATCAGCAGATAGCACTCTCCATATATACAGAATTTAATGAAAAAAAAAGTTAAATTCCTCAGCCGCATTTGCAGGCACACTTAGTATTACACAGTCATTTCAGAAGAATCTTCCTCAAACTAAGCTTTGGGTTTTCTTTTCTGAGAGATCTTTTTTCATCTCCTTGCAACGCTTCAAGCTTTGCACATGCCTCTGTCCCCACACACAAGGCAGATTAAAGACTGAGTTCAGATCTAAAGTCCTGAGCCTGGGAATCTGGGTAGGAGGCAAAGAAGCTACATTGGAGTCATGACATCTATAGCTAGCCATTTTCTTTTTGCAATGTTCTGGAGCACATTCATATTAACATTATTAGCTGTCCTTGTTTGGCTGGAGCACTCTTGATCTATCCTGTTAAATTCAGGTGGCTAATTCAACAAATTGATTGTGCACTGTAACATCCCAGGCTTTTGCTTGCAGGAAGTGACCAAAGCTGCACAGCTCATGTCTCACCACACCTTCTCCTCTGCACTGCAGAGTATCACTGCAATGTTACTGTGCAGATGATGGGGTCAGCACAAGTACCCATTGGCCAGGTCTGAGCCTGGTTTTACAATGTGATTACAAAAGGAGAGGAGATAAATTGGACAAGAAAAAAATTCTGGCACTCAGTCCTGGCAAGCACAATGGCCTTGCTTATGAAATAATGCACTTTCTTTCTTCTACTCATATAGTCAGTTCACATCACATTTTGTCTTCCAGAGATAAATTAGAGCCTGCAATGGGCATCAGCCCAGCTTTGATGGAAGCTGCTTAAACAGAATGTGAATTTGCCCATCTACCTTTGCTCTTATTTAAGGAAACATGCATGCCCAGATTATTTCACCTTAGGTAGCCAAGCATTAATTAATTACATAAAAGCATTTGTGAACCTGTTAAAACTATCTATTAGATGAGCATTGCTGCTATCTCCACCATCGCTCTAAACGTTTTAATTAATTTGGGGGAATTTACACATGCACGTTGTCTGCCAAATTCAACAAAACTTGCTTTTTAAACTAATAATAGCATTTGCTTTCACTGTGAAGGAGTTAAACAAGTTCTGTATGTGCATGCAAGTGGAGAGGTGCTTGGCTTTGCACAGAGCCAAGTGCTGCTTAGTGATTTTACCAGCAAACTGTTCTCATCAATATTACTTTCATACTGATGTCGGTAGAGGTGTAGGCACTCAACATTGCATGCAAATATGTGTTCAGCATCTGACAGGATCAAGCCTACAAAAAATAAGGGATTTGGGTTTTTTTTACTTTGGTTTGGTTTGTTTGTTGGTTGGTTGGTTGTTTTTCTCCTACAGGCGATCTAGAACAGCTATTTGTTTTCTCAGAGTGATGCAGAGCTGTTAGTGAGGCCTTGGTGACTTATGCTGTCCCCTTTGTCTGATATACATTTCTCACTGCATTTAGATAACATAAGTGTCACAGCATGTCAGTGCTCAGCTACTGGAAATTAATGGCTGGTGCATGATTTTTGGAAGAAAAATTACTGCCCTTTTTGGCAGAATTTGAGAGGATAGCTCGTTTATAATGTAGCCTGAAGAGCAAAATAAAATCCTGATCACTTGCAGTGGATAGCCACAAGGCCTGTACAGATATAAGGAACCTTCACTGAAGAGGGCAATGTCAGCTCAAACCACATGCCAAGGAATACCTGATCTTCCACTGACTTCATGGCATTTTCCTCAGTGGACAAGGAAGAAAAAGAACCTTCAAACTCCTGAGCCAGATGGCATGAAAGCATTTGCCACAAAAATTCCCTGTGCACCATCACAGCTGCCCCACAGTCCTCTTGCCTAAATGGGAGAACAGGGAGACGTCCTGGAGAACCCCAGAGGTCCTAAATCCCAGCAGCTGCAGCATTCAGGAGATAGTGCTGCCAAGCCCCATCCTGGTCACCATAGCTCCTCAGTGTCTCACAGTCTCCAATACATCTGTCCTCACCTCACCTCTGTGAGGTATTGCCCCATTTCAGACCAGTGAAGGTAAGGCATTTTCAAGAGTGTTCAGACATCTAGATAGGCAACTGGCCCCAGATCTCCAAAGGTGCCGAGGCAGCGCCACACTGCAACTTGAGTTAAACCAACTGCAGCCGGAGCTTAAGCGTCCCTACACTTGGGGTTTTCTCCAGTTTAACTACATCACTCCAAATCCACCTAGATAAACTGATATAACTTTTCTTGTATAGACAAGACCTTAATCTCTGCATTTAATCTTTTCTTGCTATTGTTCCTCCCAGCCTGGGCCTCTCGGCAGCCCAGGGCACTAATCACAGTGAGGTTCCTCGGGATGAGCAGAGAGCTACCACGTGAATTTATTTCCACTTGTGGCTGGCGTTGGATCTGCACTCCAGCTCCCTGAGGCAATATTAGTTTTGATGTTTCCAGCCCATAAGACTCAATTCTAGCATTCAAAATGCATGTCCTTAATTTATCTCCTTCACTTGATACTATCTTCTGCATGCTTCTTGGTGATTTCTTTTTCATGATAACCATGGTGGTTTTGACAAAGTTCCCCCTTCTCTATCAGTACCAGGCATGATGGAGTTTAGTACACCACATCACACCCCAGGTTTGTCAGATCGCATCTCCTGCCTTTGACAGGTCCTGCAACCACAATTTTAGAGAAATGTGGGGAATCCCATCCTATCACTTCTACAGAGTCATAGATGTTGCACCACCTGCCCAGCACTGCCTGCTTGCTGGTGAGGACAACCGCATGGCTACCACCTGCATCTGCTGTGCTGGGCAGCTCTGTCCTTCACAATAATCCCACCACAACTGCTTGTGCACCTGATATTGTGCTGTGCCAAGCAAGAACTGTATTAGATTCTCCTTTCTCCTTACCACTGTTCACTCAAGTCGGGTCCTTGCTGTCCCCTGCAAACCAGGCATTTCCCACTCTAGCTTAGCCTTCACCTGGTACCTCTGCAGCTCCTCACAGCACTATTGCCCCTCCAAATAAAATAAAGTACAGGGAAATAAGAAAAAAAAAAAAAAGATCTAGCAGAAACAAAAGTCTGGATGCAGGATTTTTGGGAGCACTGATTTTCTGGTGTCATCTCCCTGGGCTGTATTGTTCCTGCAAGGCAGACAGTATTTAGTTGTCCTGGGTCAAGCTTCTACGGTTCCAAGCCTGTTGACTGGTCACTTTTGCTTGAGCAGATGACTATGACCATATCAAAATGAGGTCATGGTCTTGTTAGAGATGTCACTCTAGATGACAAGAGCTCTTCTCTTCTCTGGCCTTAACCTGGATAAACCAGAGGAGACAGCAAGTCAGAGTCAGCATCTGGCTGGGGTCAGAGTCTGGCCTGGTGGGAGGTAGAGGTTGTATTTTACAGAATCTGCTAGGATGGAGCCTCATGTCCAGGTCTTCTGGGCCTAGGTTATTACAAAAAAGTAATAATCAGAACCATAATCTCAAAACTAGCCTATATTTATGCAAACTCATTGCTTTCCTAGCCTGTCTCAGTTCCCTTGCAATGTTTCCCAACAGTACCTGCAATTAAAGGTGCAGGTGATATCCTCGGAGAGACAAGGAAGAAGGATATTCTCCATTTAAACAAGATTTGGAAGTCAGTTTGGAAATTTTCTGCAGGGTGGTCCCCAAATCTCACCAGGCCATGTTCCAATGTAAGGCACAAATGCATGTCTTCACATTAGCAGAGGCAGCTCTCAGCATCCCACAAAGGGCATGTAGCTGCACCCAGGATTGTGCATATACGGTTTCTCACTTGAAAAACCTCTACTGACCCCAGCAGTGAACCATTTGTGGTTGCCTAGTAAAGTAAGAACCCCACATGGTGTGGTCATCCACTGTTGTGTGGCCTGCAGGCACATGTGTGTGTGCCCGGTCACATCCACTTCCTCAGACCTACTGACAGTAGGTATTTCACTTAGCATTAACTGAACTAACTCTTCATTCATCTACATGTACATCTGTGCTTGACATACCATGTCAGAGGAAAATACCAGAAGGGAAATTTGAGCAGACACATCTGCAGGATGTGCAAATCAAGTGGAGAAATGGGGAATTTGTCAAGTCACTCGGAAATGATGATAGCTTTTTTTTTTTTAAATCTCATGCCTTTTATTCATTCAGCTGGGACACTATTTCCTATGTCAAGACATTTCCATATTGCATATCTGCTGGGAATGTAAACACAATCCATCTGCTTTCCAGTGTCACTGTCAGCCACAGCCTGCACAGGGAAGCATTCAATAGAGAAGTGTGGTTTGACATAGGCTGGATGGACCACAGCTCCATGCTGTATGAGCAGGGCAGGCAAGCTTTGCCTCCTTATCTCACTTTCCATCCCATGCAATTGGGGAAGTAGGCTTGGAAAACTCCTCTGGAAGATCTCTGATGAGTGAGTAGGCAATTTGAGAGTTTTCTCCTGCTCATAAGGCACTGCTGTGGCCCAGTGATGTGTTTGGAAAAGGCCTTGCACCTCCCTGCCAGGGGAAATGTGAGGCATGAGGACAAAGCAGGGGACAGGAATTATGTGGGGACCAGAGGGGATAAATCGGGCAGCAGTGTCTCTGGGACCAGCAACAGCAAAGCCAAGGCTTGCAAGTGGAAAAAGGGGGAATGCATATCAACAGCATAGAGGGGAAAAATAAATATCACAACCTACTCACCAGGTTAGTGACACAGTGGACAGAGATATAATTTTCCCCATAGGAATTAGTGTAACTGAAAGGGCAGTGAATGCATGCAGGGACTTAGAAAAAGTGCATAGGGACAGTGCATATCTATGGTGTGGAGGATAAAGACATGGAGACAGGACCATCAAGTGAAGCCTTTTCAGAGGCTGATTTTTGGGAACAGAAAGGTCTCATCTGCTCTTTCCATGAGGCTGAAAGCTCAATATGCAGCCTCTCACAAGAGAATTACTTCCACCTTTTCTCAATGTTTACTTCCTTATTCTTGTCATCATCTTCCTTGGGTGAATAAACCTTAGTCAAGCCAATCAGGGGCATAAACAAATGGAATAAATGAGGACAGGTACTCCTATAGACAAATGCATGATGGGCTGATACAAGAAATTTCTGACATTCATTATTTTCTAGCACTTGTTACTGTCTTTGGCACTCTAGCCAAAACACATTGACTCTTCAGCTGACAGAGTTTGCAGCCAAGTACCTTAAATTTATATTTTCATCAATCCCTGTTCCAGAAAAAATGGCTCAGGATGGTGACTCTGGCCAATGGCCAACTGAGGGCAATGGCTTCTCAAAGTACCTCACAGATGATGCTTGTCACTGTCTCAGTCACCACCAAAACTGGGACTTGCAGTCACTGCTACAGTATCTTGTTGAAGTAGTCTTAAATAAGCTCTCATGTTAAAAATTGAATGCAGTATTTCACAGAGAAACTCAATATATCCGGTTAATTACCCACAAAAGAATAAAATTGTGATAATTAGAAGATCAGATAATGGTTCCTGGGAAACACCAGAGCAGCAACAGCTGAAATGTTGGTTTAGTAATTAAATGCATGTTAAGTACTCTTAAATACCTCATTAACATCTGGCATGTGATTCCCAGCACCAGCATCAGTGTGCTAACAGCAATAAGACACAAGGAGCTCCAAGGTTAAAAGATAATTTCTCATGATTTTTTATATTTGGAAAAGGAGTGAAATGAAATCATGTGAAAAACTTTTTTCACACTGTTTTCAGCTTGAAACAGTTTTCATTTTTCAGCATTGGGAAAATCACTGAGTTGCGCTCCTTGGTGTTATTTAACTTTCTCCACCCTCTCAAGAGATATGAGGAGAGCCCAAAGGGCCCTGAAAATCAGAGCAAAGAAGAAGAGGAGAGGGTGTGGCATCATTTGCAGGAGAGTCCCTTTAACCACTGAATGGAAACTACCACATAGAGATCTTAACGCTTTGATTTTGCCCTCAGCTCAGAAATCTCCAGGAGGAAATGGCAGCAGGCAAATGAATGAAGTAGGTAAAAACGAAATAAATACATAGTGGAGTGTACCTGTAACAGGGAATTAGAGCAAGCCTTCCAACACAGACTAGCTGTTTTAGCAGCTTCTTTTACTTGTGTACCATTTGTAGCATCTCAAAGAGGCTCCCTTTTCAGAAAGACCTGGATTCACATCTGCTGGAAAAGTGAGCTGAATTTGGGCAATCAATGAATCTTTTTTGGAAACTTTGGCTGGCCCACTGTAGGATATTCAGGAAAACATCTTTCATTTCAAGCAGTCTGTAGTTGGTAAGAACAACACTTGAGTAAGTAATCTGTGTTAAACCTAAAACAAATAATGAGAATAGCTACATTACTGGTTTTAAGTCTCCTTAAACCAAACCAAAGGAAATAAAGGGGTAGGAAAAGCAACCATCTCTGGAAAAGCTACAAAAGAGGAGTTCAGCACAAAAGCCAAACCCACTCCTGTAGACAGATTTCCCTCTCCAGTTTTCTTCAACTTCAAGAAGGTCTGACCACAGATGGGTGAGCTCCTGCTATGAAGGACTACCTACCTCTCCCTGATTTTGTTTTGCTGAATATGATACCATTAAAACTTGTCTGTCAGAGGAGGGACTGTCTTTAGATCCTTTGCTGGCTGTTTGACTGTCCTATGGCCAGACCTGGCACTGTGGCAGTATCATGTAAGTGTCTTTGAGAAATACAGGTCAGTTTTTAATCCAAATACTCTAGATACTTCTGAATGGGTTCAAATAATACACAAGCAAACATGATCAAGAAACTTGATGTAGTTCCGAACAAAATTGTAAGCAATCTGTAATTGAAAAAGATTGTTTATGGTAAAGGATTTTCCAGTTGTGTCCACCACACGGAATCCCTCAAAGGCAATGACTTTTCAGCCAAGCATAGATGACCATGCAGGCACAGTCTGAAAATCACTTGGGTTCTGCTGTGGCCCCTGGTGCGANGCATTGAATCCTACCATCACTCTCTGCAGAAGCATTTGGGCTTCCTGTCCAAAGCCTGTTATTAAACTATCAAATACTTTGTAGTTGAGAAAAAGAGTTCATCCTGACTATTCCTCAAAGCTTGTGACAGCCAGGAAATGCTGGAGAGCCTTTCTTCAGCAGCTGTAGATACTGCTTATAGATTAAAATAGGAATACAAACTGAAGGCTGCAAAGTTGCCAAGTGCTTGCACTGCTCTGGACATACTTTGATAGCCAACTGGCAGAACATTAGGATTATGGGATACAGATCAAGATATTTAATCATTAGCATCCTGTGTCTCCAGTCCATGATTCTAAATGTAGCATCAGTCAGTATTTAATTAAAAAGCGATACAATTTCAAACTCGCGAGCCAGTGTTTTGGGTTGGGTGAGACTGCAGAAAAGGTACTTTCCAACGAAAGATTTCTCCTGCTCAGCAGATTTCTGTCCAGAATACTTTGTCTACTGTACCATTTTCATGAGAGGCCACTGAACTGAAAATGGGCTTTGAACTAAACAGTGGCATATATATATGTGAGAGTGGTACCTATAAATCAGTCCAACATTTTAAGTTGTGACCTGATGGACTCCCTATGATGAGCTACAGAAGAATGGGGCTTGACAAATAATTCCAATAGAGAAAAACAAAGCAGCAAGATTAGTTCTGCTTCCTGAAAACTAGTTCTTGAGCAGCTCTGGGATACCTCAGAAGAAACCACACGTCTCAGCAGGGCAAGGGCACGATATCATAGCAGAGGACTAACCACATCACTGCAGTTTCTCCCAGAAGAAATATTTCATGAGTCAGGCGACACTGCCCTTAGATCAATGAATACCCGAGGACAAACTTAACATGGAACCACACACTGACATACATGTTTACACACTCAGATGAATGTCCTATGTAACCATGCATTTTAGTATACACTGATTGTCTGTTATGCTCTTTACAATGCCAATTATGGCTCTTTCAAGCATCCTAGAACATGCAAAATCCAAAGCCAGGGCTGGAGCTTTTACTAGCCTGAAGCAGCTGTGCCCTTTTCTAGGACAAGGTTGTAGCAGGAATGCAATTCAGTATTTAATCCCAGTGCTAAAGGGGGTGAAGAAAAACTCTTTCTTGCAGTCTCCTCAGAACAAGGGAAACAACAGAGAAGAAAGGCCCAGCACAGTAAAATCCAAATACAAGGACCCAAGAACTGTCTGCCTTAAAGAGATTTTCCAGGCCCATGTTCCAGCAACACTGGGGGATGAGTGCTGACACCCAGTCTCAGGCAGCACACCTTGTTTTGGTGCCCATCCTGTGGAGAGAGGCAGCAGCTCAAACAGCCCCATGCCCAGTATTTCACTTCATTTGGCTTTGGGAAGCTTCCAGGATAGCTTAGCAGCTTTCTGCATCTCCCTCCAATAGTACTCACCTTTTGCTGTGGACCATGTGTGTGGCTGGATATCAGCACCAAGCTGCTTTGGCAAGTCTGTGGCACAGAGAAACATTGTTAGTCACCTGCCTCATTCATGCTACCCCTCTTCTAGATTTGCTCAGTTTTCTGACTGCAGGAGGAAATAATGCAACCAAAACAATGCTTAGCAGGTGTAAGCTGTGAGCAGTCTACCTTAGCTCAGGGAAATGTGCAGAACCAAGGCAGGCTCCAGACCACAGCAGCATTAGCAATTGTAATTCAGCCCTAGAAGTCACAACACAGTATGGGAAGTCATCTCTCTTTAACTTGCATAATGCAGAACAAAACAAGGTTATTCCCACAGGCAACATAGGATCAGTTCAGCAGAGCATTCTATCAGGCAAGTTACCATCACTCAATCTTCATTGTTTTACCTGGTCTCAGGGAACCCTGTTTTTAACAGACAGATATGTGATCTCCAGTGCACTGCATTCCATCCTTATGTGATTTTGCTTGCCTTTTACCCCATTATCACCCAAACCTAAGGCATAAATTTTCCTAATTCATTGCATTTCTGACAGATGCCTGCAAGAAGCCAGCAGTTGTGTAGGACTTTAGCACAGTTGTTCCTCCAGCATTGTGTTTCTCAAATGAAGCTTACCTCTTGCTCTGTTGGTTAAAACCGAAGTACAGGAAAAGAAATGACACTGTAACAGACCATCCCATTTCAAAAGTTACTGCACTTTTGTTTTGTAAAACCTAAGGTGACTTTCAAGAAGCTGGCAGCTGCTTTTGTTACAACAGATTTTGCTGCTACTAGAGACGGATGTAGGCTACTGGGTTACCATACCAGCTGGCGCAGAAATGCAAAACAGTAAAAAGCTTAGCAGTCATAAGGCACTAAACAGTGGAAGAAAAATTGACTAATTAAAAGGGGCTTTAAGCTGTCCTGTCATGGTTATTTTATTTGAAAGCCATTTACTGAAAATAAGCATTTCCTCTCTAATTTGTGCTCCTTCATAGGGGATTATCTGCTCATTGCCACAGTTTGTGCTGCTTGCTTATGTGTGTGATGTGGAAGAGCATGTCTTTCAGGGCTACATCATCTGCACCAAAGAGGCAAGCTGCCAGATGTAGTGAAGGTGGGAGTTCAAAGTTGAGTTTATTGAGAATTTGCAAGTTTAGTGCTTTCTGGAGCCACAACTATCATGCTGGGTCACACCAGGGGACTCCACATCCAAATGGCACCATGTAGAAGACTGCAGCCCAGAGGACGGTAAATGGTCTGGAAGTAAATTGGCACAAGAGCTAAGTTTTCTCTTAGTAGATGTCACAGCACTTGACAATGGTTTGTTCCACAGTCTCAAAGGGAGTGCTCCCATTCTTTAAAGGTTATTTCATCTGGGCTTTTCAGGAAGGGAATATATTCCTGGGCCCTCCTGTTACCAGAGCTGCTGACTCAGTTTTACATCAGAAAACGCACAGGGTACTTCCATACAGCCTTTCACACCAGACATGAGTGATTTCTACTCCTGCTCTGAGCAGGGCCAAAGCAAACCAGGTGCAGCCAGGGCTATGCAACTGCAGAAAGCTCAAGTACACTGCGACTGCAGTGACTTGACTTCTAGTTAAAAATTGACTTGGCTGGTGGCAGGAAAGTTTCTCCATGTCATGCCAATCTGCAAAAGACTCATGGTCCCTCGGACTCAGATCCTCAGAGAGCTAGAATTATGTACCTAGTGGAGGATTTTCTGGTCTGGTGAGCACTTTGGTTTGTGGCTGTTCAGACCTCTGAGGCAGACCAAGGTGTCTCTTGTGGGCCCCCAGAATCAGAGACCAGTTTCTAAAAACCTTGTGAATGTATTTTCCACTGAGTGCTCTTCTGGGACAAGTAGGGATACATTCCAGTCCAAGGGCTCTGCAGGAAAAAGGCTCAGCTACTCTTCCACATACAGAGGGGTTCACCTCTGTCGTAATTGTAACAATTTGCAGCAAGCAAAAAATCATATAAGCAAGACACACACTTTGAGATCTAAATCATACTCTACCTAGAAGCTAACAAGAATCAGGTGTCTGGATGGTAGCATTATATAAAAAAGCTTTAACATGTTCTTTTAATTATTTTGCACTTCGGTAGCAACTGGAGACCTCAGTGGAGTCATGCTCCAGCGTGCCAAGGGCTATATTAATAAATGTCATGGGCTAGTTTTTACCCCAGAGAAACCAGTGTACATAGACAAGGCATATTCAGGAAAGGAAGCAGAGATGCAGAGAGAGATGACATGACTACCCCAAGGCCAAACAGTAAATGGTTGGTGGGGCAGAGATTTCCCAGAATCACACTGCTCTCAAGCCTCAAGAGTCCTGGGGTTTGTGAACCAGAAAATGGCAGTAGCCAACCACAAAGCAGTGCTTAGTACCTGAAAGGCAAAAATATGCTTTTACCTCACATTCTAGTACCTTTTCGGAGAAGATAGGAGGGATTTTTTTGTTTGTTTTTCTCATTGACTCACATTTTTTTTTAGGCTGAGAATGTTTCTGTAACTGTTTATAGAGATGAAGACAGTTGTGCAGCTCCATGTTGGGTGTGCATCCACCATGTGGCCAAAATACAGATGCTCCCCAAGAAGCAACATTTTTGTGCCCACTCCCAGAATAGGACATCAGAACATCTGTCCCTTGTCTCAGTGCATAATTACCCTGCAGGGATATGGCTGGCTGTGTACTGCTCAATAGGTAGAAGCACCTGAATTTTTTTGTCTTCATCATAAGTGCATAAGACTTTCTGGGAAAAAAGCAGATAAGCAGCAGACTTAGGGCCACCAAAAAGAACTGCAAATGGCTTCATACCCAGCTTCAAGAACCTGCTGTGCAACAGGTGAGCCAGGCCAAAGTGACTCAGATGCTGCCTGGTTCATCCATTGTAGCATGTCTAGAGCTGCCTGCATGCTGGTAGCATTGCATTAGGCACAGGCAGAACTGGAGGAAGAGGCGAGCAGAGAGATGCCTCAAGAAACACAACAGTCCTCCAGTCATTGCAACTCATTGAATCATTTCACTTCTAGTAACAAAATTTTAAGGAAGCCTGTTGTAGAAACACATGTTCACAGTTGTGGACCAGAGCCCCTGAACTATTCTTAGTCTATGGGTTCAGTCATGAGGCAGTGCCCTACATTATGCTAGGATCATTGCCAAGGCATCAACAGAGGGTGATTTAAGTGTAATTGAAAAGCACTGGCCCAGCTTTTTGTAGATTTGTATGGCTTTTCCAGAGCCTGGACAGCACGAATAACCCCTCTGTGTGCAACATAAAATGAGCCTTAAGACTGTGAGGATATGTATTAGTGCCTCTCCAAAGCTCAAACATGCCAAACAATTATTGGCTTTCTTGTGGACATAAACAGCAAAGCCAATTAAACACTACTCCTTCAGTAGGTGCTAATGATACACTTGGCTTTCTGGCCATGTTCTGGAATAAGAAGGAGCATGTTATTAATTAACTACAATTAATATATTCATTACACTATGTGGGACCTGGATAATGCTGTTGTTCATTTTAAATCAACAACAAAATGTGATTACTGTGGAACTTAGCAAGTCAAATAGGTTTCTGACTGTAACATAAGGTAATCAAGTGGTCTTGCAAGATTCTTCTGTTCTTGCACTGTCCATATAGACAACAAACATGTAGAGTTGCTTACCCAAGGATGTAAATGAAAGAAAGGTCTTTACCACTCTAGCTGACAGTGCTTCACCTTAAATAACCCATGAGCCTCATTATACTGGACAGATTTACATGGGTGAAGATGCCAAGTAGCTTGTAGAGTACCTTGCTAATACCCGGCATGACACTGGACAAATGCCTCACGTGGTGCCTGCTTCAGCTTGCAGCAAGGCAGATCCATGGTTTTACAAGTTGCAGAATGATGATGATCAATTAGAGGATGACTTGAGCTAAAAGAGGGCAAGCCTGCAACTGCATATGCAAAGGTAACAATCCCTAAGGGGACAAAGAAAATGAAGACAATGAAATAAATATGGTGAAATTAATTTTTCCTCCTATTAACTACTTCACTTTGAGCACAGAGTTGCTGAATATGCTATTAGATAAGTAATGACAGTTATTTAGTGTGTTGGTCCAAATTCACTTCCAACAAAGGCATAGCACAGAAAATAGTACCAGTGACAAATGAGAGAAAAAAATGAGACAAAATAAGTGCTGTATGAATATAGTCTGAATAATGGAAAAAAGGTATTACAGGTTTCCTTGTTATAGACATTTTCATAGCATAATGCTACACAACATATAAATCAACAGCCATGCTGAATGCTGGACAGTTGTTGGGTAAAATTCATACTGCCTTGGCTCCTGTGAAGGAGCTCACCTTACACAGGCACTGCCATGGGATGATGACTGGGATCTCAGGCAGAATATTTCTTGGAAGAAGTCCGTTTGCTCTATCCTGAGTTTTTCACCACATTCAACAGCCCAAGTTCAAGACCTGAGGAGGACCACTGTTCCCTCTTTAACCTAGAGTTTAGGACATTCCTAGTTCAAGTCCACTCTTTGTCTTGTTCAGCACAAGGCTTCAAACTGAGAGTCTGCTGTCACAAAACAAACCCTAAGATGTCACAGTGTGGGTAACCTGCAGCCTCTTCCATTCACAGGAGCAGGAACCAGTGTCTGAAATTAGTTGTTCAAGGTCTACAAGATTGTTTTTTCTCTTGCAGATTAATCATTATTTAAGTTACCTTATAGAAAGCAGAAGATCAAACATGAGGGACAGAGTTCTTGCCATGCCTTTCTTCAGCTCCCTCAAGATTAGGCTTCTTCACACCTGGTAGCTAGGGCAATGTCCTCACAGGTAGGAGGTGCAGTTTCACATTCCCCCAGGCAGAGGGTTCAGTCAAGCCCTAGGTCTCCCACATCCCAGCCCCAACCACCTACCTTACTCATTACAGCCAGCAACCATGTGCTGGGCTGTAATAACTGAGCCTAACCTTGCAAAGATCCTTTAGCTCCTCTAACAAAGAAGTTCTTTGTGGATGATCAGTTCTTCCCAAAAGGTTAAATGGGGCCTTGACTCCTTCAATTACTTGGCTTGGAGACAATGAGCTTGAGCAGGCTAAGCAAAACTCTGCATGTGAAAACAACTGAACTGACATGTATTTAGTATGTTGCTGGCTTCTTCTCCCAGAAGCTTTGATCAATGTTCAGAGAGCAAGGTAAAATGTGCAGTGCATGCCCAGAACTAGGATGCCGATGGCAGTTCCAGCAAGACACCCAGGCAAAAAACCTCCTGACCGGACAAAAGGGAGGTCTGTGATACAAATAATGAACACCACACAAATCCTCCCATCTGCTGATTTAAAGAACTCCGCTGATAGCTCCTCAATGAATTTTGCAGCTACCATGGCAGCAAAGTATCTTCAATTTCAATGCCAAAAAGCTGAAGGTTAGAGAAATTTGGCAAAAACCACAGAAAATCTGCCACAACAGAAAAGAGCTCCAAACTTTCAGCTTCTATTGATGTGTCAGCTCCTTTAGTCCTGATACTTCTTGGTGCACTGAAAGCAGGGACTCCAGTGAAGGTACTTGTAAATATGAACAGGGACCACATTGCTCCAGCCCTGCCTGGCTAATCAAGTCCATCTTCTGCATCCCTTGAGAGCACTGGAATGACAGGGTGAACACCAGGGTGCATAAACCCATAAGAATCACAGAATCATTAAGGTTGGAAGAGACATCTAAGATCATCAAGTCCAATCATCTACCTATCACCACCATGCCACTAAACCATGTCCCTAAGTACCACATCTATATGTTTTTCAAGCATCTACAGGGAAGATGACTCCACCACTTCCCTGGGCAGCCCATGCCAATGTCTAACAACTCTTTTCGTAAAGTAATTTTTCCTAACATCCAACCTCAACCTCCCCTGGTGCAACTTGAGGTCATTTCCTCTTGTCCTCTCACTGGCAACCCTGGAGATTGACCTCCACCCAGATACAACCTCCTTTCAGGTAGTTGTGGAGAGCAAGAAGGTCTCCCCTGAGCCTCTTCTTCCTCAGACTAAACAACCCCAGTTCCATCAGCTGCTCCTCAGAAGACTTATTCTTCAGACCCTTCACCAGCCTTGTTGCCCTTCTTTAGACAGACTCCAATGCCTCTATGTCCTTCTTAGAATCATAGAATCATAGAATGGTTAGGGTTGGAAGGGACCTCTGGAGGTCATCTAGTCAAACCCCCCTGCAGTGGGCAGGGACATCCCCAATTAGATCAGCTTGCCCAGAGCCCTGGCAAGCCTCACCTTGAATGCCTCCAGGGATGGGGCCTCAACCACCTCCCTGGGCAACCTGNGACCCAGGTGTAATGAGGAGCCCAAAACTGAACACAGTGTTTGAGGTGCAGCCTCACCAGTGCTGAGTACAGGGGGATGATCACTTCTCTGGTCCTACTGGCTAGGATGTTATTTGCCCTTCCTGGCTCTCTGGGCACACTGCTGGCTCAGGCTCAGTCGATTATCAACCAGCACCCCGAGGTTCTTCTCTGCCAGGCATCAATCCAGCCAACCTTCCCCAAGCCTATAGCATTGTATGGACTTATTGTGGCTGAAGTGTAGAACCCAGCTTTTGGCCTTGTAGAAGCTCATCGTGTTGGCCTCAGTCCACTGATCCAGTCTATCCAGGTCCCTCTGCAGTGCCTCCCTACCCTCAAGCAGATAAACACTCCCTCCTAACTTGGTGTCATCTGCAAACTTACTGAGGTTAAAGAAGTATTAGATGACCTGGACATTACTAAACTATTAAATTACCCTGTGTATTAAATAACTCTTATTTCACGTCATGTCTTTGTATTAGAATGATATCCTTAGGATTTCAAAAATCTGGGGTGCAGAAACTGGACAAATGATGAGGCACAGACTGGACAGTAAAATCAGCAAATAAAATAGGCCAGGACCCATTCTCTGATCCTGGCACCAGTGGTCCACCAGATCACATCTCTCTACCTTAGCTTTCTGCAGCAGTGTGGCCACATCCAAATGGCTTAGTGAGACTAGGTCCAAGCTGAGCCTCAAGCCATTGGCTGGACATTGCCTGACAGTCCAAGCTGATTCAGGTCCAAACCATGCTAGGCACAGCAGAAGCAGGTCAACGGGATTCTTCAGACACTGCAAGCGGTACAGCAGCAAACCTCCTCTATCTTTGGAGACTGTGCCCAGTCCAGCAGAGTGCACATAGAAGCTGCAAACAGAATTTTAGAGTTATCTCTGCCAGGAAAAGGCATTTTCGTTGCTGGGGCACAACAGCTCTTTCTTACTTACAGTGGCCACCCCTGTGATCTGCCAGCAGGAGGGACCCTCTACAGAAGGACTCCCCAACCTGCTATTGCCAAAATCAGCCAGATTTTAAAGTACTAGTATTGACTGTTCAGAGCCATGTGGCTGACTGAAGCTGATCAGGGGTTTTTTGTATCATCTTGTCCAGCATCAGAGCTTTGGAAATGGTCACCTCCAGCAAAGGCAAAGTTACTAGCAGCTGGAAGTGGCAATAATATTTTTGAATGGCATAGCTGGCAACAAAGGGAGGGTTTGCCTATGCCCTTATTGCTGGGGCAGGGACTTGTCCTTTCTAGCTGATGAAAAGCACTGGGTCAATTTTTCTGTAAAAAAACTTTTGCAGCTACAACATGGGCAACAACAACAGGAGGAAAAAATCCCAACAGGACATATGCATCCAAAGGCTTACACCATCTTGGTGGGGCTCAGGTTGTGAACAGGTTAAGCTCAGTTGTGGTGATTTGTGACAAATGGGATTGGATTGATATGAGTAACTCATATCAAACAGACCACTAGAAAGCTACTGAAGAACAAGTCTATTTCAGTCATGACTGATCCAATTCTTAGACAAATTAGCAACCCAGACAGTGAAAGGCTCCATATCACATTACCCATCCAGCCAAGAAGCTATCTTTAGACACAGGAGGAGCCCTGTCTTATCTTGAGACCATCCCTAATCTCAGAGGGTGACTGTGAGGAGGCAAGAACAGGAAGGGGTAAATATACCATGAGAAAAATAAAGCATGTTTAGACTTATGGGCCGCAAGTGGAAAAGAGATCATGAAGGAGCAAAACAAAAGCACATTGACAAAATGAAACATTGGACCCTGAAAAGATAAATAGATTTAATGGTGTTGTGAAAGTATTTTTAACTCATTAAGTCTTTCTGTTCCTTTATAGCATATGAAGAATGGTGGATATTTTTGGTTTTATTTCCTGTCTTTCTTTAAAACTTGACTTACCCAGGGTTTTTTTTGGCACATTCTTAAATAGAAAGAGTAAGATCTAAGACTTTACTAAAATTGTTTTCAGAGTATCAAAGAAGTATTTTTTGTTCTGATTTGAACTGTTGTACAAGTAAAAGCTGGTCTACCACAGTGCAAAGAATAAGAACCAAGTATTTAGGCTCAGATTTCTGCACCAATGTAGTGACATGCTTTAAAGACTGGTTTAGAAAATGGCTTAAGCAAAACCATGTTCAAATTGATTTCAGCAACCTGACCAATTTGACAATGTTAATTAACAGGCTTTAAACTGTAGTTGTCAAATAAGTGCTAAACTACCTATGGAAGATGCTTCAGAGCTTCTACAAAAGATTTCCCTGGTTTCTCAGGCTGTTGCCATTTGTGCATGTAGAAGAGCCCTTGAAAACATGGGTTTAAGCAAAGCCAAAGCAGAACTGTTAACAACTAAAATAGAGCAGCTACTTGATTTGAACTATTAACTGCAAAAACATATGTTGCCTTGAAACAGGAGGAACAGTTTCAGAAATGGCTGTCCCTCTCAGCTGGCCACCTTTCTGTGAGAGGCTACTGCTCTGGCAGTAACCACATTGGCAGATTCAGCATATCCATGTTCCTCAGAGCACAGAGGACGCTGCTGCAGCTCGATCTGCTTGCAGAAGGAGTCCTAGCTAGGCTCTCAAACTGCCTGCTGGAGCAGCTAAGGATGTAACCTCTAATGCTGGATGCATGGGGGGCAAAAGCACCTTGAATTTCTCAGTCAAGATTCATTGGAATACAGCTGCCAGTTCATAAATCATACCAAAGTGTCCTCAAGTCTAACTTCTTAGTTAAAATGCTTACACTTAAGGAGTTCTCTTTAAAAAAAAATAAAAGGAAAAAAAAAAAGGAAAAAAAAAGAGAAAGAGAGAATTTAGCTTATTTTACCAATTCCTAGTAAGCTGTAGGGAAAATCAAGCACCAACAACTTTGACTGGCTGAGAGTATAGCTTTGTAGCAGTCCACTGCTGGTCCCAAGGGTCTTGTGATCCTCCAAACAAAGTCACTTGTTCTTTGGCTCTTTGTTCTCACTTCCAGCCCTGTCTCTGCAGCAAATGCCTTCCCCATCCTGATTTGGTCAGCACCATTTAACTGAAAAGGGCAGAGGACCCCACCTAAAAACATCTTCCACTGAGTGAAACACACAGATGAAAATAGCCCAATCAAAACCACTAGTTTTGAAATTTAAACACCCTCAGAGACTGTCAAACAATTCTCCAAGGTGCATCCTCATTTTCTTACCACATTCTTAGTGGTGGAGTAAGGTTAGCAGAGACAAATCAGCTAATTGGTCTCCAGCTTGATGGCACTGCAGTCCTGGAGGCCTGTTCCTGAGAGCAGCTTGACCCCAAATAGGTGTTTTTAGACAGAATTCAAGCACTGGGCCTATCTGTCAGTGATGGCAACATTGCAGGAATGTACAGTCACAGCAGCCTCATGCTGACTGCGAGGAAGGACTTTTCCTCATGGGCAGATTTGCCTACACACAGATCATTTAAAGTTATAAACAGCAGGGTAAAATCTCTCCTTGTTTTTAGGCTGCATGCTCCAAAGATCTCCCTAACTAGAAAAAGCTGAACTCTAAGTGTCTGTAGGAAAAACAAGAAATGTCACCAAACTCAGAAGACTCCTGCCACTGTGATACCTTCACTAGCATCAAAGAAGATCCTGAAGTGCCATAGTCTACTAGCTTTTCTTCTTCTTTCACACTTGTTAGGCTCTCATGACCATGTTCTACATATAAGCCACAAACTTTCATGACTTTTTCTCCTCTGAAAGAGGAAATCACTCCTGTTCCTATATGCAAAAAAATGAAGCAGAGTTTAAGTGACTTTTAAAATTACATGGGAAAGCACAGATAGAAATTACAAATGCAGTTAAGCCCTACCAGTTCAGTGTCCTAACTGTAAGACCATCCTTCCTTCCAGATGCTCAGCTTTAACAGGAAGCCAAGATAAAAAAAGAGGTTTCCAGTGCTGCCGTACCCCACTACTGCTTACTCTGCAGGGCAGGAAGCGCTGTTGTTATTCTGAGCTGGGCAATCCCCACACATCCATCTCTGCAGTGAAAATACAGCCAGGATAAGCAGACACAGCCAAGGACACTGCTGATGAAGATGCCACGTTGAAACAGATGTCCAGGATGTTTGTTATCATCAGGGTTGGGGGGATCTCTGCATCTGGACCAATTCCAGTGCAGTTTTACAGTCTTCAGCAGCCCAGATGAGAACTTGCCCCCTTTTCTGGCTCCTGACTGCTCTGTAGTTGACGGTGGCAACACTTTTGCTTGTGTGGGGAAAAACAGAGACACAGAGAAAGGTTTTTTGCAACACAATACATAAATGGGAACACTGTCTCCATTCCCACCTTCCTCAATCGACTTAAACTATACACATTGTATAGCAGCTGAAAAGATACAACTGTCCCATCTGATGCCACAGTCCTGGAAATGGGGAAGCTCTAGGGACTCACAGCTGAGATGTGGAAACATCAAAAAATCCTGTGTACTTTCACTATGGCTTTTTGAAGGCCAATGCTGGGGTGCCAGGAGTACCCTGGACTCCAGGACTGGGTTGTGGGCTTGTGATACTGCACATTTGAGCTTGCATGCATGAAATTCCTGCTGCCTTCCAGCGAGGGCTGCATTTTTACAGTGTGCAAAACAAACAGATCTTATCTGAATGAACAGGCCTTTCTGCCAAAAGGCTCCATCAGACAGTCTCATCGTCCTTGCGGGGGCTGATTCGATGAGTAAGGACTAGTCCCATGAGTAAGACCCACAGGACTGGACCTAGCTTGTCATATTTTTTTCAAGCATGTGCAGGCCTGCTAAAGCTGACCTGCAAATCAGGAAAGAAACCAAACATTAAAGGTTATATTGTCCTTTCTTCTAAGGCAAATCTCAGGATACCAGAGGCACTCTTCTTTCCCATTGTACTTCCTTGGTCTTTCCAGACAGACTTGAAGTTACGAACTTGACATTCCAGTGCTCTTGTCTGAAATGAGAATGTTGTATGACAATTCAGATGAGCCCCACGAACTTCCCAAACTTCATTTGCTCTCCTTGCTTCACCCAGAGTCCCTCCAGTGCAGTGTTCAACATGCTAAACCCTCTAGGACATACTTAGAAACAATCTTCTTTAAAAAAATGCATCAGTGGTGACACTGACCTAGTAAAAGGTTTGCTGCAGCCTGCTTACAGGGGTTTACTACACTGTGATGATTAAAGAGATTACGATTATCTCTTTATAAGAGGTTTATCTGCTGTGATTGTGTACATAAATACCTCACTGCAAGTAGCTGGAGGAAAAGCTATAGTCAAATAATACCAGATTCAAGACTGAAGTATTTGGGATGAGTAACAGAAAATCTCTTCGAAAGCAAAGAATGTCTAGCCAGATGCCACTAAATCTTGGCTAGGTAATATTTCATCTGATGAAGCCAATGCCCAATCCCTATCTGTCAAGAACTGGCAAAACTCCAGCGACCAGCTGAAGATCTGGCCTATATCCGACAGAAATCCCATCTTTTCCTTCTGCTTCCAAAATAAACCAGGCAGAAAGACAGGGAACCTTGCAAAGTGTCAAAGGTGAGCTAATGGCTTGTTATGGGTTGAGGTAGGTTGCCATTGACCAGGTTTCAGATTAGCCTTTGAGAGGCTCTCTGGAGTTATAATGATGTATTATGCAGTGTATACAACATGGTTCAGGCACAGTCTGAAAATCACTTGGGNGTTGCAGTAGGTCATATCATATCTATAATGATATAGGCATGAAGTGGGGAGAAAAACCATACTCATAACTTTAAACAACATTATTAGTCCATCTATTATTTCAGCTTTAAAACAATCCTGTTATTTGATGCTTAAAGGTCATGCAAGTGATGTTAAGCCTACCTCTGAATAAAAAGCTCAAGGGATCAATTTGCACCACACAGTGGTGGAAAAGCTACCGCAGGCAATGTGGATGCAGGGAGACAGAGTAGAGACTTCAGCAGTGGTTGTGTTGTTCTGTGCTGCCCTCATGGAGCAGCTACAGCTTTGAGATACAAGTCCCTCCTGCAAAGCAGGATGCTTTGCCAGGTTGATTGGTACCCTTGGAGTCACTGGGGGATGGAACCGTTTAAATAGGGGTGTTGCAAAACCTGGGACTTCAGAGCAGATTAGTGACAGCCAGTTGTTTGTGATCATCTCTTCTGGCATGACCACATGGGAAAAGGCCTCTTGTAACTCCAGGCTCTGGCAGAGTATCTCTAACAAATTTTGCTGCAGTGGTTTAAGGCATCCCCTTTATCTGGTAGTGCATCCAAGCAGATGGGACTCACAACTGTACCCTGGCTACTCAGGTCATGGCACAAGGAATTAGTCTGTCCACCACATAGACACTGAGGTCAGACAAAGGCACTGGCACCACTGTGCCACCGCATCACCTCATCCATTGCCTAAGCCAGCATGACAATTCAGGGGGTGATGAGGGAGGACAAAGCTGCAAAGCAATTCAGTGACAAAATCATCCCAGCCAAGAGCTATGGAGCACACTTCCTGCTGTCTGAGGTTTGATAAAATGGTGGTGTCAGTACCCATGGCTCCTTGAATGTCCCACTCAGGAGGGCTTATTTGAAATGGAGGTCATGGACAGCCCAAAAAGCTGCAGCCATATTCATTACAAAAGAGGAGAAGCATCTAGAGGAAATGCCAATAAGCATCTTCTGTACAGCAGTCCAGAGGCTAGTTCACACCTCAGAAGAAATGGGAAGACGGATCCTAGGCTCTCACAGCTTCTAGGTTTTACTCCCACACTTACGTCTTTTATCTTTAATACCTCTCACTTCTGGGTAGCCTCATCCAACAGGTGCTGAAGGAGGCTCCTCTTAGGCTATGAACCCTGATGACAAGAGTGGTCCTGCTCCAGCCTTGACCTGAGCATTGGGATACAAGTCAGATGAGGTGATTTCAGATGTAGTCCTCTCATCATTGTTGATTTGCCTGTCTTCTTGTGCTAACTGGTGGCAAATCTCCAGCTTAAGTGACCTGTACCATAGAAGGAGTTAATACTCATCTTTCCCTCTCCAGATCCTTTCTGCAGCTCATACTTTGGACTTCTGGGTCCCTGTATCACGGTACCACATTAAATCCAGCTCCTGCCTCCTTTCATGCTTGTTTCCAGTTAAAAGGGGTATATGATGTGTCCCAAGACAAACTGGTAGGGCCAGAGATCCATTCGTCCTGTGCTTGCAGCTCCCCATTCCCCTGTCCTGGCTGAGCTAGCAGGGTCTGCTTCAGACCTTCATCTTCACTACAGAGCCCTTGAGTTAGCAAAGGAACAAGGTAGAGGCCTCAGGGCTTATCATTGGCCTCATTGTGCCTTATAGACTGTTGCTCAGTCCAGATCTGAAGGCCATCAAGTTTCTTTGCCAAAGGTGGGAGCTGAAAGGGTAGATGTTTTCTATAGTTGCCTTTGTCTCCTATATTAATGAAATGTGTTATTTTCTATCCCTCTAATTCTTTCCACCTTCCATGTTCAATACTCCTCAGTTCCAAATGTGGCAACTCTTCCTGGGCTCATCCAAATCTGCTGTCCAGAAGACAGAACTGTACTTTCTTTTCATCTTCCTTGCACTGATACAAAACAAATCAACATCTGCTACCAAGGCTTGTGATAAAAGGAGACCCTTGCAAAAAAGAGTCTCTAACACTGAATGCAGGATTTTATTAGAATAAGAAAAAAATTTATTAACACTATTCTGCCTCTCCCCATGCTCCTGTTGGGGACATACCCAAATTACTCCCATCTGCCACCCTGCTGCAAATTTAAAAGCAGCAGTAATCCATAGATCCTTACAAGTATGATTAATTCTATCTGGGAAGGAAGAAAACCTCAGAATTCAATGAACAAGTTACCACATACAAAAGAGATGTTGCCTAATAGTGGCCTGCTTTTCTTTTATTAGAACTATAACACTGAAATTAGTTGCTAATGTTTTGAGGTCTGCCTTTGATCTTAATAATATATGTGGTGAGAATTGGACAAATTGGTAATTGTCTCCAGCTGGAGACAAAGCAGTTGGGGGAGAAGCCATTTCAGGATCCTCTCTAGTTGCTTAAGTAAATCCTAGGATTAGGGACATGCAAATTCTACTGGGAAAGGGAACAGAGGAGGGGCTTGCAGAGTTGAACAGAAAAAAAAAACCAAATTATTCTAGGTGGGCTAGAAACTGAAATTGCTAGCCTGCTCTGTCTGCAGTGACATCCAATGGCTGAGTTCACAGCTCCAGAGGACAAACCTATCCAAAAGGTTTGTCAGAGCTAGTGCAGAGAGGGAGAAGAGACACAACAGAGAATTGGCTTTGGAGTTCTCCTCTGCTAGGTGAAAGCAAGTGTGTGGATGGAGACCTTCCTCTGAGCAGTGTTGGTTAATAACTTCCACACATAATTCTGAATAGTTTTCCCAGTTTCACCTGATAAAATTGTCTTGGGAACTGCAAAGTATTTAAATATTAATCTGGGTGCAAATGAGTAATGTTTCATAGAGGAATGTTTTAACCATAGGCTATAGAATATTTGTTTCCTTCTGCAGTCCAAACTAAAATTTTGGATAAAGGACACCTGTCCTGAAGTACTTTCAGAAAAGCAGAGATTATGTCCTGTCAGGCTCTATTTTCCAGCAGCATTAGAGAAATGCTGTCTTCAAGACTATCAGCAGTCAGCCTGGCATTCTTCCAACCAGGTTTTATTCCACAAACATCCCTTATGCTCTATTTTTTTCACAGAATCACACAGAATGGTAAGGGTTGGAAGTGACCTCTGGGGATCACCTAGTCCAAATTCCCTACTAAAGCAAGTTCGCCTAGATGAAGTTACACAGGAACATGTCCAGGTGGGTTTTGAAAGTCTCCAGAGAAGGAGAATCCACCACCTCTCTGGACAGCCTGTTCCAGTGTTCCATAACCCTTGAAGGAAAGAAGTTTTAATTTGTACTTGGGTGGAACTTCCTGTGTTCTGGTTTGTGCCCATTGCCCCTTGTACTATCATTGTGCACCACGGAAAAGTCTGGCCCCATCCTCTTGACATTCACCCTTTAGATATTGATAAGCATTAATAAGGCCCCACTCAGCCTTCTCTTCTCCATGCTAAACAGCCTCAGGTCTCTCAGCCTTCCCTTGTAAGAGAGATGCTGCAGTACTCTAATTGTCTTTGTAGCCTTCAGCTGGACTCTCTCCAGTAGTTCTCTGTCTCTCTTGAACTGGGGAGCCCAGAACTGGACACAATATTCCAGATGTGGCCTCACTAGGGCAGATCAGACAGGGAAGAAAACCTCCCTCAACCTGCTGGTCACACTCTTCTTAATGCAGCCAAGAATACCTTTGGGTTTCTTGGCCACAAGGGCACATTGCTGGCTCATGGTGAACTTGTGGTCCGCCAGGACTCCCAGGTCCTTCGCAGAGCTGCTTTCCAGCAGCTTGACCCTAACCTATCCTGGTGCATGGGGTTATTCCTCCCCAGATGCAGGACTCTACATGTGCCCTTGAACTTCATTGGATTCCTCTCCATCCTGTCCAGGTCTCGCTGAATGGCAGCACAGCCTGACAGTGCATCGGCTGAAGTTACACTCTGTCCTTTCATCCAGGTCATTGATGAAGATGTTGAACCAGACTGGACCCAGTATTGATCCCCGGGGAACACTGCTAGCTACAGGCCTCCTGCTAGACTCTGCACCACTGATCACAACCCTCTGAGCTCTGTTATTCAGCTAGTTCTCAATCTACCTCACTGTCCACTCATCTAATCCATACATCCTAAGCTTACCTACGAGGATGTTATGGGAGACAGCGTCAAAAGCCTTGCTGAAGTCCAAGTAGACAAGATCCACTGCTCTCCCCTCATCTACTCAGCTAGTCACACCATCATAGAAGGCTATCAGATCTGTCAAGCATGATTTCCCCTTCATAAATCCATGCTGACTACTCCTGATTATCTAGTTTTCCTCCACTTGCTTAGAGATGACCTCCAGAATAAGTTGTTCCATCACCTTTCCAGGGACAGAGGTGAGGCTGACTAGCCTGTAATTTCCTGGGTGCTCTGTCTTGTCCTTTTTAAGACTGCAGTGACACTAGCTTTCCTTCAGTCCTTAGCCACCTCTCCTATTTGCCATTACCTTTCAAAAATGATGGAGAGTGGCTTAGTAATAACATCAGCTAGCTCGCTCAGCACTCATAAGTGTATCCCATCAGGGCCCATGGCCTTGTGGGTGTCCAGCTTGTCTATATGATCTCTAACCCAAAACTCCTTGAATAAGGTAGACTCCTCCCTCCTCCAGACTTTCTCTCTTACCTCCAGGGATGGGGAATCCTGAGGGCCAGTCTTAGCAGTAAAGACTGAAGCAAAGAAGGCATTCAGTAATTTTGTCTTCTCTGTACCCTCCATCCATCACCGGGGCACTCAAGTCATTCAGCAGCAGGCCAACAATTCCCCTGGTCTTCCTTCTCCTGATGATGTACGCAAAGAAGCTCTTCTTGTTGTCTTTCATATCCTCTGCCAGATTTCAATCCAAGAGGACTTTAGCTTTCCTCGTTGCATCCCTGCATGATCTGACAGTGCTCCTATATTCCTCCCAAGCGGCTAGTCTGTTTTCCCATGTACTGTAAAATTCCTCCTTCCATTTGAGTTTTTCCAGAAGCTCCTTGCTCATCCATGCGGGTCTCCTGACTCCTTTGCTTGATTTCTTACTCGTACTGATGGACCATCTGGTGCTTGGAGGAAGTGGTGCATGAGTATTAACCAGCTCTCTTGGGCCTCTACCTTCTAGAGTCCTAATCCACAGGATTCCTCCAAGTAGGTCTCTGAATAGGTCATAGTTAGTTCTCCTGAACTCCAAGGCTGCAATGCTACTTATTGCCCTGCTGCTTCCTCATATGATCCTGAACTCCACTATCTCATGGTCACTGCAGTCAATACTGCCCCCAACCTCCACATCCCCAAGCAGATCTTCTTTGTTCATTAGCACAAGGTCCAGCAGCACACCTCTCCTTGTTGGTTCCTTCACCACCTGTGTCAGAAAGTTACCATCTATACCCTGTAGGAACCTCCTGGACTGCTTGTGCCTAGCTGTGTTGCTCTTCCAGCATATATGAGGGTGGTTGAAGTTCCCTATGAGAATCAGGGCATGTGATTGTGAGACTACTTTCAGCTGTCTGTAGAAGGCCTCATCTACTTCCTCTTTCTGATCAGGTGGCCTGTAGTAAACATCCACTACAATGTGACCCATATTAGCCTGCCTTTTAATTCTTAGCCATAAGCTTTCAACTCATTCTTCATCTGCTCCTAGACAGAGCTCAGTACAATTCCAGTTGCTCTCTTCACCAACTTGCCTTGCTGGTATCTCTCCTATAAAGAACATAGCCATAGTATTTATATCACAGTATGTCAGGGTTTGGAAAGGACTTAGAAAGACCATCTAGTCCAACTCCCCTGCCAGAGCAGAATCACCTAGATGAGATCACACAGGAATGCGTCCAGGTGGCTCTTGAATGTCTTCAGAGAAGGAGACTCCACAGCCCTCCTGGGCAGCCTGTTCCAGTGCTCTGTCACCATTACTGTAAAGAAGTTTCTCCTCGTGTTAATACTAAACCTCCTGTGGTCCAACTNTGGATGGCAGCACAGCCTCCTGGTGTGCCAGCCACTCCTCCAAGCTTGGTATCATCCGCAAACTTGCTGAGGGTATACTCTACCCCTTCATCGAGATCATTAATGAATATATCACAGTATCACAGTATGTCAGGGGTTGGAAGGGACCTAGAAAGATCATCTAGTCCAACCCCTCTGCCAGAGCAGGATCACCTAGATGAGGTCATACAGGAATGTGTCCAGGCGGCTCTTGAATGTCTCCAGAGAAGGAGACTCCACAGCCCTCCTGGGCAGCCTGTGCCAGTGCTCTGTCCAGAACACTACTGGACCCAGCACTGATCCCTGGGGGACACCACTAGTCACAGGCCTCCAGTTAGACTCTGCTCCACCGACCACAACTCTCCGGGCTCCGTCCTTCAGCCAGTTCTCAGTCCATCTCACATCACAGTCATTTGTCCATTTAATGAATGCAAATAACATAAAAAAAATAAACAAAAAAGAAACACGCTCCCTAATCACTTCAGAGGCTGTCAGCAACAGTTAAAACCAAGCTGTAAATATTTTCATTTGTTGCTCTTGTTTCAAAAGCATTAGGTCTTGCCTCATAGGAAATAGAGAGGACTTGTGGAGGTGGAACACATTTATGGATTGCAGTGAGCTGTTAGCAATTATAACTTGTAGAACATACCTTCATTAAACCATTTGTGGTTCAGACTGGGTATTACTCATACTTTATATGTGGAAGACACTGTGAAGTTGACTTGGGCAGGAGCCACCAAATACTTCTGACTGCTCAGCCTCATAACGTGTGACATGGCTATACAACACATCTTCAGGTTTCTTCACAACAGCTAGTCAGAACCTAAAAGCTGTTTTGCCTCTGAGAACGGATTTTCAGGCTTGGGTATTTGTGGTTAGATATAGCTCCAGGACTGATGAGCTGGACGGAAAGTTAGAAGTTCAGCTATCCTCGTGGCAATACAGTTAGTAACAGAGGATCTCAAATTCAGTTCCTGGGAAAAACAAGGCTGTAGCTCAGTGTGTTGGGTTTGTGCCTGGAGGGTTTTGGTAGCATGGGAGGGGGCTACTGGTGTGGCTCCTGTAAGAAACTTTGAGAAGTGCCCCGTCTCCAAGCTGGATCCACCTATGGTCAAGGTCAAGCCAATCAGCACCTCTGCAATAACATATTTAAGAGGGGAATATCTACTGGACAACTTCTTGTATTTTCTCCACCTCATCTCACCAGAGCAGGGTAAGAGTGTGTGAGCAGCTGCGTGGTGTTTTGTTGCAGGCTGGGTAGTCTCAAATCATGACACTCATAGATCTTCAGACATTTTTAGAAGACATAGGGGAATATGCACTAATTCACTGTTTGCTTATAACTTTTCTTGCACAATGATTTTCAAATGCCAGTTCTTGTTTTGTTCTTTGAATTCCTTGCGAGCTCAATTCACCTCTATAACTGCAAGTACATAACTCTTGAGGTTTTTTCATAGTCTTCTAGCTCTTCAAGTCTATTGCTGTCCATTTTCTATGCTATCTACAAGGACTGGTTTTGTTATGTGAGAGGGAAGAGGTGGACGACTCAGTCAGTGGTAACCTCCCCATGGCATTATGTTGAAGGATATGCATGAGTATTAGCATCTGCTGTAGCTGCTCTTCCTACCATCAACATCACCCTCCATCTGGCAACAGAGTCCTGCATGTTAGCTCACAGTCCAAACCCACAATCACACCAAAAGGAGAAATGAAGAGCAGTATGTAGAGATAAGACTACTATCTGTCTTGTAAGCCCATTCGTGTTCTGTCCTTTTCCCCGTGGAAAGCTCATGGGTCAGATGGGTTGTGAAACTGCTCCTTACATGCTTCTTCTGGATATTCAGCGCTTCTGCTGCAATATTATTAACAACAGCTCATACTTACAGGCTCAGTGGTTGTAATTCCCCTCAGGGCTTGAGGCAACCTCATTCTGCCACTTGTGCTCCTCTGTAGGCAGGCTGCCAGCAGCACAGCAGACTGACATGATGTTGGCTCCAGTGGCTACAGACCTGACTTACGGCTTAGCCTGGCCTTTGAGTCACATCCTAGCATGCCTGCTCTGGTGTAGTGGTATAACTCACCCTCAGCCTCCCTGGTGATTGCAATGGTGGGAAGTTTATGGCTTGCTTTCCCTTTAGCACCCAGGACCCCTTTCTGTCCCATTCCAATGACAACCCAGAGGTGGGAAGTGGACACTTTCACTCACCATTTCACAGAATTGCAGGAAACAGGATCAAAGTGACATTTGGAGGTCCCCAAGTCTAGCTTCCCTTTTGAAGCAGGATAAGCTCTATCTACCCTGCATCACAGAGATGTTTAGCTAACCTGCTTTTAAGCTTCTGTGATGGAAATCTCAAAGCCTTAAGCATGCTCACAGCAACATATAAATACAGGCAGACCAAAGTTACCTGCTCTGTTGCAGACACACAAAGGATGGTATAAGGAACAGGACAAGTAGAGAGTGATCTTGTTCTCATTACATGCTTCCAGCTTCAGGCAATTGCTTATTTAAGGATTTCTTGAGCTGGAAATGGCATCCAGGTTCTCAGGTACAGTAAATCTCTGTAGATTCATCACTTGTGAGTGTATCTTATCCTTTCTGGAACTAGTACCTATATTTGGCCTCCATAATAGCCTAATATAACTAGTTTCACAATGTACCTATACATAATGTACATAAATACTCCATATGTTTTCTTAAACCTGCTACCTCATAGTTTCATTTAATGGCATTTGGATCTTACATTATGAAGAATATTTAATAGCAGTTTTGTAACCTTCCTCTACACAACATTCCAACTATTTTGTAGGCTTCTATCATATAGCTGCTCAGCTGTCTTTCTTTCCAAGCTGAAAAGTCTCACACTATTTAATCTTTATTTACAAAGAAACCCTTCATGTCTCCTATAAAAAAATGCTGTTTCTCTTCAGTACATAGTTATACCACACCCTTTCTTAAAGTGAGGTGATCAGAACTGAACATCCATGGTACAGGAGTACTGGGGGTTTATGTATAGCACAGATACTTATTTTTTCTCTTCCTCCCCTCTCTTTTCCAGTGGCATTTGACTATTGCTGAACACTGAATCTATGTTTTCAGAGAACTTTCTCCAGAGACAAGATCTTTCCTGAATACCAGTAATGAGCTGAGAGCTCACTGGTGTGCCCCTGCAGCTGACTCCATTTTCCTGCCTGTCTCTATTACTTTGCACAACTCACATGCCACTGCTGTGTCAAGGCATGCCACAGTGACAGATGTTGCTTTGTTTTCTACTCAGGTTCACTGAATTATTCTACAGCTTTTTGTATAATTTTTTTTTTTTATTTTTCAATTTTCCTGGCTGATGATCTATCTTTCCAAATCACTTACAAATACATGAAAGAGCAGAGGGGTCCACACAGGTCCCTGGGAACCCCTACCACTACCCTTATTCTGTTAGGAAAACTGCCCATTTACTGTTACCTTTTCTTTCCTATCTATAACAACTTATTAACCCACAGGAGGGCCTCTCTCACCCCACGAGAACTGACAGAAACGAAGCCTATTTTCTAAGCAAAAGGCAAAATAGATTACTGATAGCACTCGACAAAGGAAAATGCACTGAATTGTTTTCATGTTTGCAGATAGCCCAAACATGGGACAGCTTCTGTACAAGTGTCAACAGTTAGAGCTTGGCGAACCACACTAATCCAGTGACAGATGCTCTCTATTAGTCCCTCTTACCCCCACCAAGTGAAGGGAAAGGGAAATGAGAGACTTATGGATTGGAAAACTAAAACTACTTTAATGAAAATAATAAAAATAAAATGAAATCTATACAAACATATACAAAACCAACACTGGCAACTACCTCACTGTCACCACTGATGTTGTGGCAGAAAGACTTAGCAGCAGACAGGAACCAGACTCAGGGGGCTGGATCCTGGAAACAGACTCAGGAACTCTTGGATTGGGATTGTAGGCAGAACAGAGTCCTCCTCAGATGCCAGCCACTGAAGAAGAAAGAAGAAACAGATCCTCAGCTTTATCCTGAATGTGAGGTATATAGAATGGAATATCTAGTTGGTGAGTTTAGAGTCATCTGAACTGCCCGCTCCTCCCTGCAGGTGCAGCTCTCTGCACCCCCAAAGTGGTACACAAGATTTAACAGTGACCTTGGTCGCATACAAATCCTTGGTAGTTGATCTAAGCAGACAGAAGTGGCCTCTGTCTGGGAAAACATGCTGATAGTTTCAGAAAGTGCAGTTCTTATAGGAGTTTTAGCTGAGAAGTAAAAATTGATAAGCAGAATTAATTCTGTTCTAACTCAAACTAGGACAACAAGGAGTGGCTGAATAGTTCAGGACTTCAGTTTGGAAAAGAGATCTCTTAAAAATATCATCAAAAAAGTCTCCAACACCAAGAATGTTGTCACAAAGGACAAAAAGGGAACAGTTGTCTCACTATTTCCTCAAAGCCAAGAACTGAAATGAAGCTCAAATGAAGCCATGGAGCCAGGCATAACACTAGCACTAGGAAATGTCTCACCATGCAGTAGTAGTAGATGTTGTGGATGCTAAAATCTGCAGGCTTCAAGGGGAAGCTGGAGGAGTACACAGAAGTTGAGGTACCAAGGACACAGAAACCATGTCCAGCTAAGGCTGTCGCCAAGCTAAATAGTGCTGATAGCTGGGTGACTATTACACAGAATCTGCTGCTATAGAAACAAGTGCCACATCGCCAAGTAGACACAGGCTATACTACAACCATGCACTGCTCAAAGAGAAGTTTCATGAGAGAAGTATCAAGTCATCTGAAGCTGCATTTGTTCATAGGATTTTCATCTCTCCCCAAAGGCTCTGACAGTTTGCAATCGCATTGTCCTTGGCTAATCCTACAATCAAATAAAAAAACTTGTACAGTCACCTACAGATACTGAATCTGCTCTCCAGGGAAAACTTCTAAGCTGCAGATATCTTTGTGAGCAGGATCCATAGTTTCCAGGGTATAAACCACACAGAAGTGGACTACTGATCTCTCTTAGCTCACTAGGAGTAAAACAGAAGAGAGAGAGAAAAAAATAAAATCAGTGGTTATTTGTAATTATTTTTTAAAGATTTGTTTTTCTTCTCAAATTGTACCTTCTCAGAGAAAAGGGTGTCTTTGGTTTAAATCCTTAGCAACAGCAACTGGAGTACACAGATGTTTTCACAAATACTGTCTCAAATTACATCACCTATTTCAGAGCAAGGAATGCACCTTTTCCCCACCTTCCGTGTAAGGCAGAATCTATTTGCATATAACCACTTTTCTGGTGTATGGTGTGCCATACTGTCAGGAAATCAAAGCAAAGACACAAGTCTTGTCCAGCAGAGCAGACCAAAACTTCAGCTCCTTCCCACATCAGTGAAGACAACGCCCTGACAGAACTATTCAGTGCACTCAGAAACTTTCACTTTGCTCTTCTGAAGCATGGTCCTTGTCTCATATCTTCCAATTTTGGGTCTCACCACAGCACATACATTGGGAATGGGTATGAAGTGAGGGAGCTGCAGAAATTCTACAGTGTTTTCCCGCACCCCCCCTTTCACTTTGGGAAATTTGGCAACCAAGGAACTGGATCTATGAAAAGCATACAGTGGATCTGAATCCCCAAGGATCATGAGTCATCTTGGCCTCTGCTGCATAGCAGGAATCACAGGCTACTTTGCACAGCCATCATTGGTGTCTGGCAGCAGCTGTTAGAACTAGTGAACTCATCACACCTAAAGAGCTGTTTTCCCTTACATGCAATACAATGCACTCCTTCCTCCCAACTGCACCCACCAGAACAATCCAAACCAACAGGCAACCAGTAAGCTAGATGGTACCTTCCAATTGCCGCAGTAGCCATACAGTCAACAACATCTCAACACAGGAAAAGTTCCTTTGATGTCAGTGAGAGCATTGCTTGCGTCAAAGCAGCAGGATTGACTCTGTTGTTTTGGAGGCTGTGTAGGAGGAAAAGACAAGATCTTCAGGTGGAATAAAAACCCCAAAAAGTTGAATTGAGAAATTAGTAACAGTTCAAAGCTCTACATGTGGGATGAAAGCCGGCTTATGCTCAATAAACCTAAGAAATGATTCAGTAGTTCATCCTGCACAATGTGTTCCCTGTAATTAACGCAAGAAGCTTCCATGAGAGGCAATACAAATTAAGTACTGGTCATTCAAATTAACTTTCTGCCTTGGGACTGCTTTACTTACAGACCAAGGCAAGAACTTCTAATTGAGAGAAAAGTAAATCTTTCTCAACAATCATATGCTAGTCAACTTAAGCTACAGGTCTGTTGAGGAATTTGGAGCATGGTAACAATAGCTAGCTCTCATAGTATCACTGCTTCTCTAGTAAAAACACAAAAAATTCCATTGATATAATAGATTTTCTCTCTTTCAGTGTTTGAAATCCACATGCCAAAGGGTGTTCAAAGAAAACTGCAAGACAAGCTTTCAAATTTCTTATTCTGAGGCATTTGTATCAGATGCTTTGCCTCTGATGTTATTGTCTCTGATTGTTATAGTCTCTTGTTTATTCTGTTCTTCTGCCTTAGGGCTCAGTCCTCCTCTTTCTCTGAACCCAGTGGCCAGCTTTTCTTTACTGTCAGAGACTCTTAATATTTAGTGAAGAAAATAAATCTACTATAGACAGTTTTGGCTCCATTGCTTTTCAGCTTGTTGGTGAGGAACACTGCCTAGACCTCAGGTATCCTTCTGAATCACCAAAGGTATTTCTAGACACATTGACCTCAAAGCACACTGACACACTGAAGGTTTTCAGGAAGATTGCTCAGAGAATGCATGATAGAGGGAAGGCTAGAAGCATCACTGTTACTAAGCTCTTAGGACAGCCTTGCACTGAAGATGTCTGAGCTGTGGTCAAAGCAGGGATAGGCCTGTCTCTGTAGACTCAAGTGCCTTTGAACTCTGAGCAAGACTTGAGGCCAGTCTGACCTCCTGTCTTAGCCAACAGGCAGACATTTTTGCCTATAGTAATTACACAACCTGATATAATAGAAGCCTATTGTCCCTACAAGTATCTTACACAATGACAGATTCTTAAGCCTGCCTTGTATCTTGATGTATTTGTTTAGATGCCCTAAAATGTGTTACTTGGTGTGGTAAGATATACAAAGTGACACATGCAGTAAGCCAGAAGTAGGGTTGCCTCAAAGTTAGAAGCTCCAAAGTTTTCTGTAATTAAGAAATTATTTCCACTTAGCTCCTATCAGTCAGTTGTCACCAAATCCCAACTACACTATGAAGAAAACCATCAGCACTGGTAATATTTTTCATTACCACTATTGGTTTGCTGTTAGGACTTAACAGCTTGAAATGAAGAGGCTTTGTATTCACTAAAACCATTTTCTGTCAGCTGAAAGGCAGCTGGGAAATCTGTTGCCAACAGCTGCTGTAGATCACTTTCTTGATGCTGTTAGTAGCAAAACATGCCTACCCAGAAGGAGGACAGAAAGTGTTCTGACAGCTCAGCACTTCAGCAGTCACAAGCTGCAGACATTTCAGACTGCTGCTTCACGTAGGCACTCGTTGACTCAGGCATCTAACCCCCAATAACGTCAGATGCTGGGGGGAGGTGGGGAACTAGAAAAAAGAAGTTTGAAATAGTTTGCATTACTATTTTTACCTGACCAGCTATAGTAACTTTGTGATGCTGGCTGGAGGAATCCAGTTTTTAAAAGACACTGAAGTAAAAGAAACCAGAGCGGGTCAGGACAGGACTGTATCCTCTAGGAGAAAATAGTGGTAAAATTAAAAGCTAGAAAGTCTTCACTGAAAACCTCAAACCAGAACGAATTAGTTTCAGATCTTGAAAATCTGACATTTATATTGATAAGCTCTTTTCCCTGCTGGAAACTGTTCTAAGAGAAACATTTGGCCAGATCTCAAGTGATCTTCCACCTCTCCTCTCTCCCTTCCCTCCTAGCTGTTTTAATGACTGCCTTACTAGACAGTTACTCTTTTTGCAAATTATCTTTCTATGAGAAATTCCTCTAATTTCATGGGTAATGGTGGTCTCTTTGAAGGAAGGAGCTCTGCTTCCACAGATCTTCATAGGCAAGGGGAAATATTATGTCTTAACTAACATGAAAGGTCAATTAATTTTCTAAGATTAAGAGGAAGCAACAAAGCATCACTAGAGACCAAAACAGATACTCACCACGGGGCATTAACTCTCTAGAAATTGTTTCAGTAGACATCATGTACACCATCGTACAGCAAGGAAATATAGAGATCTTCTGGGAAAACGGAGAAAAGGAACTGTCTGCCTTGACTATTTGGTTATTTCATCCTCCAGTACCTCCAGAAGCACAGTGTTCTCTCCACTTGAGCGTAAAATTTCCCATACATTGGTCACACTAAATACCCACCACACACTAGCAGCCCTGCCCTCACATTTACACAGAATACCACTGCTGAAGTCAGCTTTCATTCGCACCACTCCAGGTAGGGTCAAGCTTTTCTTCAACACCTGAAATAGCCTCATGCTTCATCTCTGCTTGGGAGTACTTTCCAGCTTCTTCCAGTTTTGACTGCAATCTGTCATGGCTTGAGACACTGACTACAGAAATAAAGGACAGTGTCCTTCGAATTCTCCTAAAATAACTTTCTCTAAACTTATCAATAATTTTAATGTCTTCTCTCACTTGTCTAAACTACAGTTAACTTAGTGATACTAGTCACCAGCTACAAACAGAGGTGGGATAGTACACACAATGTTCTTGCTAATCTATATTCAAACTGAACAGCATTAGGCCTTGTTCAAAGTACTCAAGCATGATCATAGAATCATAGAACAAGTTACAGCTGGAAGAAACCTTGAAGATCATCGAGTCCAGCCTTTGTCCCAGCCCTACCAACCCACTAAATGATCACTGAATCACAGAACAGTTCCAGCTGGAAGAACATTTAACGTACCAACACATGAAAATGCTTTCTAAAGCAATACATTAACTTGGTTAATACTAACATATCTTAAGTTTCTTACAGTTTTCATTCACAACATTTATCAAAACTTTTTTCTTTCAAAATACAGAAAGTTATTGGCAACAAAAAGTCACCTAGATTTCCTTGTATAAATAGATGCTGCATGGATGTCAGGAAGGACATCACTGAAGGAAAAAAACAATCATCTATGCTGTGCTTCTACTAATATTTAAATTGCAGCAGTGTAGTTAACATGGCACTGTATAAAAGTGATTTGTTGTAACCTGTCTAAAACATCTCAGATAGAGGATATTTATTTGCTGTGGAGATTTGTTTAAAATATTGCCTCATATTTTCAGTGTAGTAGTGTCATAGTCGCATTGGGCAATCTCCCATTTACATCTGGGAAAGGAGAAAAACACAGTAGTTATGACAGGAGTGTTGCAAACTCCCCTTTTGATTCAGTTTACAACTATCAGCAAAACCCTAATAGACAAGATAATTACTTTTCATGTCATTCTCATTTGCATAGGATGATTAAATACTTACAGATAGCATGAGGTCTTTTATGACCCCTACTGTATGCACTCCACTCATGATATAAAGTTGCAATATTGCTTTCTTATATATTTTAACCTTTGTATTTTTACAGAAGGAATATTGGTAAATGCAATGGACATAATATTCCTCACTGAAGTCAGATGATATATAATTTGAATGTTTTTGAATACTGAATCTTGTGTAATTGTACATGAATGTAATTGTACATTGCAGTTGTACCAACACAGCAGCAGAAGTCTTGAAAAAAAAGTTACAAAACACAGCCACCCCACACAAAACACCCAGACTCTTAGTGAAGCAGAGGGAACACAGGGGTACAGATGCACACAGAGCAGCAGGAGTAGAATTTTTTGGGGTTACAGCAACATTCCCCCCCTGCCTATCACCAATGACATGCACAGGAATGCATGTCAGCTCTCTGAACCCCCATTGTGCACTTTGATGTCACAGTTCTCCACATTTCCAAGTTCATACAAATTCATTCTGCTCCAGATGTGCCTATATACAACCCATCTACTATTACCATTTTAGCGTTCATACTCAAATCTGTGCTATATCTGCACAAATTTGTACTATAGCTCCTGATATTAATAAAAAAACCCGGAATGCAGAAACAAGCACCGCAGAAGAAGCAGCCAGATGTTAAAACAAGAGATAATAAGCAGGAGAGACAGAGAAGCTTTGGCAGAAACCGCTGTAGGGAAGGGAAGGGTGGTTCCAGGAATTGGGAGTATAAATTTTGATTAGGGCTGGGCTGGTATTTCCCACTTCAACTGCCTAGTTTTCTCTTTAATGAGGAAATGGGACTTTCACTTTTGCCTCATTCAACGAAGAATTACATGGGAACAAGGACATGCTTTCACAGGTAAGCTGACCCAAATGTCCTAACACTGAGAACACCCTTTTAAACTCAAACCTGATCCTTCTGTAAAATCACTGCACTTTAATTGAATGTAACTGTCAAAGGAAATACAGCACTTATCTCCATAATTATTTATTTCAAATGGTAAGAACATGCCCAGGGTGGTTCTTCACTCCTTGCACATGCACCAGTCTAAAACTGTATGCAAAGAGAGAATGAAAGATGAAATCCTGGAAAGCTTGGTCAGCAGACAGATACACATTTCTGAATTTGCACTAGTATGCATGATTTACAGCCACTGCAGTTTTCATTCACTTGTACAGGTATTGGCTTACATTACTTCTGCTGATGTGTGTGCAAACTCATCACACCACAGGATGCTCACAAGTATTTTGTATGGAGATGCCACTGACAGTACAAAACCAGGATGACATGTGACATACTATCAATAGAAATTTGCCACTAGGGCCCATGTGGATGAAGGATCTGGTCCAAATTAAAAAAAAAAAAAAGGAGGAAGTGATACCAAAATGCAGTTAACACAAGCAGAGTCATAAGAGAAAGGAATGGAGCAGAGACAGAATGCTTAAAAAGGTGGGGAGACTAAGTGTAGAAATTTGCAATGCTCAAGACAGAATGACTTAGAAGCTGTGTTGCAAGGTTCACAGTTATCCACCTACAGAGTCTTTAAAACTTGGAAATTCTTTTTCCTCCAGTTGTGCAAACTACAAGCTTTACCACATCTGATTGTTTTCTGCAGGCCGTACTATAAATTGTTCATCTGGGTGATAGGACTTCGTCTTCATTTTACTCAACTGACTCTTTGTGCTGAACATGGGTTTTGAAACAGAGAATGATCAAGAGCTAAAAGTTTACAAATAAATAAAACAAACAAATGTGCTTCCATTCAGCTTAAAATTCCATACTTCCCAAGATCAGACAAAATATATTAGCCATGGAAACAAGCAAAAGAAGTATTTAATCTTTACGAAAGAGATAAAAAGATAAAACTAGTGAGTCATTCAGTTGAAGGATGGGACAAAGTGGGAAAAAATGACTCCAGTCAATGGTGCATGCCTCTTCCTCACACCCTACAACCAATCACAGAGTCATTGGGGTAGAGAGGTCCTTTAAAGCGCATAAAACCATTTCTCCTTCTCAAGGCAGACTCCATTGTACCTGTGAGGTTCCTGCAGATGTTTAGTCTGACACTACAAGTCTTTCAGTGAGCACTGCACAAGGTAAGGTGGTATACTACTTCATTGTCCTTCTGCATCAGAAAGTTGGTCCTTTCTCCCTGGAATTCAAGTCTTACTCATTTACCAATCTAGAAACATGGAGAACACAAATAAAAGGCTTCTGCAAAGAAAGACAAAGCTACTTCAAAACTGCTACAACCTCTCTCCCAACTCTTCCTGAAGCTGAAAATCTCAAATCATATCTACTGTACGCTCCATACATAAATGAACCCCATGACTATAAAAATGTGTATATACATTTTTACACACACTTGCTATTTATACAGGGGACTATTTTAAATCATATTTCACTATTTTGTTCACATATTGAAACCTAGCAGTGTGGTACAGTAAATTCGTTGTTTTGTACAAGCTGATGGTTTCATTGTTTTGTATAAACTGGTGGATGCTCTCCATTTCAGACAATTACACTAGCCACAGGAACACAGCATGCCTCTTGGCTTGGTAACAGCATTTTGGAAAGAACATCACAGAAATAGTTTTGGTTCAATGCTTGTTCAGTGACTAAAGTAATCTGAAGTAAATGATATTACTTGTAGAGTAAGAAAGTACTGAAATATCAGATCCAGGTATTTCTTTATCTGGCTGGCTTTTCACTCCAAATTTAATCCTTATCTGTAAATCTATTTATAGGGAGTTTTGAAACTGATTCTCACTACTGAATTCTCATATATATGAAACAATCAGGTTTTCCACAAGGCTACGGCATCTGATCCCTCTTGTCTTAAGAGTATGAACCTTAGAAGTCAGAGAGGATCCCAGTAGCTGCTCAGCTTCTAAGAATGGCAATAGTGGATCAATACTGAGTCCTCTAATCATACAGGCTCAAACATAAACATGTGATGAGTAATAGCATGATGAAGTACTGCAGAAGTGCATTAAAAAAAACCCCAAACACTTTTTAAGCTGAAAGTTAACTACTTCAAACCTAGTTCACTTCTACTCTGTAGATGGGCCAGATTTTACCGCTCTTGATTTTTCAACAAAAATCTTCATGATTTTAGCAACAAAATCACTGCTGAAATAAGGATTTCTGACTACCTAATTCCCAGTTCTCCTGTACCAACCAGAATAGTGGCAAGTTTCCACCATTAATCTTTCCATGTTCAGTATGGCCATGTATACGAAGTGAACACACCTGAATTGCATGGAGATTATTTCTGAGAGAGCACAATGTCCCAGGGTTAAAATGCTGCACTAATACAAACTTTAACTTGTCACTGCACTTAGATTTCAAAGGCTTGGATGTTATCAAAAGACAAGACTTCAAAAGAGGGACATACCCTGGAGCAAAGATAACTGTATTACATTTTTGCAGTGGCTAAAGAGAAGTAGTAACAGTACTTCTTGATATACAGCATGAGTGAGACTGACTTTGGAATATTGGAGAGTTCTGTGTTAAATTCAAAGCATGAGAAGTTTGTGGACAATGCAGAAATTAGATGTAAGAAACAGGTCTTGAGAGACTCATCCTTTAGCTGAATGTAAGGACAGAGAGGTGATGATTACAATGCAGCTTTTAAAGATGAAAATACCAAGTGGAAAAGGCATTTTTAAATTAAAGGAAACAATATAATTAAAAACAGAAGCAAGGAATTCAAGCAGATAAAATTAAATCAGAGAGAAGAAAATAAATTTAACCATGTGACTGATTAGTCTATCATCTAATAAAAAGAGCATCAGGCTATGACAACACAATGTTTTTACTGAAATAACTGCAAAAATTCTATAGTAAATACTGTCCATAAGATCTGATCAGATTAATAAACTCTCCGATTTATAGAGTTAAACACTTAAGAACCTCCAAGTCTCTTGAAAAAGTTTACAGTGATGTGGAGATTCACTGATTCTAACTGGATCCGAAGTTCACAGCTTCTTGTATTTAGCAAAAAGACAATTTATAAAACCTTCTAAAAAGCAATAAACAAAGCTCCTTTAGGATAAAAGGTAAAAATTAATTTCTTTGGTTAAGTAGTGAACTACTTATGTAAATGATGGGTTTGCAAGATACAAATCAAGAACAGATGCTGTGTCCTGGTTAGCAACAAGCACGCTTTTGGGAATCAGAAACAAGATATAGGAAAGAGTCACTTATTTACTTAATGTAGATTCTAGTTTAATTTATTTAACTAAACTTTTTGAAAAATAGGAGGCTTCTGGCATGGCATTAATGTGCTTGTTTTATGAACACATAGCACTTAATCTACGTTGAACCATGGCTGGCTTACCAAAATGTATTAAACTGGTCCTAAGGATTCTGAGGGAAGGCAATACTCACAAAATTTAGTAAGACTGTCCTTCCAAGATTCCAATTTGTACATTGACATGGCAAAAGAGGTTTCCTTATGGAGTGACTCAGGTGAATCTAAATCAGGCATTCTCAATTGCCTGCATGACGATCACCTGTACCTCCTTCTGTCTACGAAGGCAACCCAAGAATACAAAGCTAAAGTCGGTTTGACTATTGTGTGTTATCCTTCAAGAACCACAGAAGAAAAATCTGCTTTGCCCTTGTAAGGATACAATTTAAGACAAAATAACTTACCCTTGATCTTCTAAGCAGTCACAAAGATTTTGGAAAACAAAAACCCTACAGCTCTTAAGTTAAATAAAAGACAGGCAGCCTTGTTGTATACATAAATTCTTATATAGAAAACACCCAGGGTTACACAATAACCAGTTGCTGGTGATTTCTGCACAAATACAGTTCACAGTGGAGTTTACAATACACCATACTTGTAGCGTCCATTGGTCAATACTTTTACTTTCACACACTCTTCTATATTTAACACCTTTAGCAAGGTCTGGGTTTTGTGTTCGTCAATGAATCAAAATACAAATAAATTTGTACTGTGCCCCAATTTGAAAAAGTCCCTTTGCAAATGAAAAATTAGATAGACGTTTCTTAAAAAAAATAACATAAATCAATGAAACAGTCGTCCTCTTCCATGTTTGCTCTTGAGATGACTAGCAGAACGTCTAAGAGTTTTCCTCTCTTGACGATGTTGTTTCTCAGCTTCCTGTTGTTTCTTTTGCTGCTCTGACTGGAATATTAAAACAGAAACAGACTTAGGTTCTTGTAAACTTACTCACATATCACCTCATTGCTCAAGTACCTATGCATCAGATCAGAATTCCATTAGGGAAATTTGAAAATGCTACTAGAAACGGTCCCATGCTACCTTGTCTTATACTGGACCTGCTGATTCCAAGTAATTCAGAGCAAACATTTAAGACAAAGATATCAAAAAACAGCAAATAAAAATATGTATTTCAGATAAAATCTAATGTCTACCAACAGACTGTAAAATTACAATCCAGAATTTGTTTTGATGCCCTCAAGAAGGTGGTGCACAATTTGAGGCTATTTAGTATGTACTTTGATTAACTATTACCACATTTAATATTTGTACAAATGGATTTTAAAAAAGACAAAACAAGTCTGCTGAAACATATATTTTCGAAAAAGTGTTTTAGAAGTTCTTGAAAGTGTTTAATATGCTCTATTCAATTCTAGAAAGACTTTCCATGTAAAAATAAATGAGTTTCTGCTCCTGTGGAACATGCTCTATTAATGTTTTTCCTCTTCATCAAAAACAGGCTGAAAAGATTTAATTTATGTACCACATAGATTAAATGGCTCTTACAGCCATAAACTATTACTTTCTTTGGAAGACTAAGGCTTATCATCAAACTAAGCATAAAACTGAAACTAGCAGACTTGAACTAACCAAGCTCAGGCAACTGTCCATGCTATAAGATACTCCAGCAATTTGAGCAATTTTAACAGCAGCACAGGATAAGTGCATTAACAGTGTAACACAACTACTGGATATGCTGCTGTATCCCCACTGCATTTAATTCTGTAATAAGCAGTACTCATACATCAGCCCATCTCTTCCTGAATCTCCCATTAAAGCAGCATTTAAACTTCAGCTAGAGATTTGCATACACAGACAACACTTTGGCTGAGGCTAAATATGAACCAATTTACCAAATGCAGCAATAAGCCCATACCAGTATCATGGTAATAAAATCTACTGGTCTTTAGACATTGTTGAGAATTAAATGATTCCAGTTTCCACTGCAAGCAGGGAAACAAGAAACCCACTATGTGAAAAGGTAAGTAGTTTATCTCCAGACTTCATCTGAAACAGTCTTGAAAAAAATCTTACTTACTTAATACAATGCTGACTGCTATCACTAGTATACTGAAACAGAATGAACTTGATTTGCATTTGAAGCTTCCCCCCCTCAAATGTCCTCTCTATCTCCCTAGTAGTTAAGTAATTAGGCATTTCAGAAACCGTGGTATTTTGCTATATTTGCTATCAGAAAGAACACTGATATTGAAAATAGGATGCCACACTGTAGGAATCATGAAAAATAACTAAATAAAATCCCCTGAAAACTAAATTGTAAAATAGCATGACAATTTCACCACTGATCTGTCAGTGATTGCTGGGCATTTGGGAGGCTGCTAACATACCACAACTGCAGCAGCCAAGTTCAGTCTCAGTTCCACTAACTTACCAATCCTATGGGAACACAATTTTCTCCTCCACTTTCTACCTACTCCTAAACACACCTGCACTTTAAGGAAAGTGCATCATGAAGCAGAAGCTGATGATCAGAATAACACTAAAACATCTTTTGGCTTGCCAGCATCATCTCTGCATCCTCTGAAAAGGAGTGTCAAGACACAGTGTATTGCATAGCATGACTTCCTCCTAGCTTTCCCTGCTCCAGTCCCTGCAATTTCAGAACATATACACAGGGTCTGTTTGAGAGAAGACATAAGTCTTATTTTGCTGTTCTGTTGATAGGAGAAAAGATCTCCACTGTAGATGCATTATTTCTCTTTCAATTAAACTTTTAAAAGTCTTTTTAATGCAAATGAGCACAATGCACATATTTCAATAACGCAACATGAGTTAACAGGAAAAGACCCATATAGGTTAGCAGCAACATAATTTAAAAACCTCAGAGCCATAGCATATCTGATAGAATAAAGTAAAAACAGCATTCTAACTATTGCCATATCTGTCTCCTTCCACCTTACTCCCAAATGTTAAAAAAAACCTGTTACCAAAATGTGATAGTACATTGTTCACCAGCAATTACAAGAAACCTTTTGGCTTTGTGCTTTCTAATTTAAAACTACTATGTGCTTTTGAAGCTCTGCAAAGCTCAGAAATAGTCCAATAAATCTGGTTATTTAGAATGTTTTTCAGGCATACCCAATGAAACAATCAAATCAGCACATTTAATGGTGAGAATATTCAACCACTAGTACAGAGAAATATATTACAGCAAAGAGGCTTACCTGAGGAAAACCACATTTAACTGAAGTACGTTTTGGCAGCTCAAGTACCAATTAACATGGGTCTTCAGCTTCTATAATGTTTCTTTTCCTCAGTTTTAAAGCAGGTTTCTAGCAAAAAAATCTCTTTTCTATAGCAGCAGTAGATGCACACACGCATTTAACTATCATCTGTCTACGATCTACAAAACTCCTTAGGATGGGAAACTACATGCTTCAAATGAAATTTGGGAAGCAGAACAGGATCAGAGCTCATTCTTGTGATCTGCATTATACAAGTTCAATGACAAAGGTGGTTAAGAGTTTTGGTTTTGTCATGTTGAGACCTAGCAACATTATCAACCACGAGAATGCAGGTCACCTACAGCATCCTGATTGCATTTGGACCTGCAGACTAAGATATGATCAGCCCTGGCACAGAAGTCAGGTAAGGTCACAAGCAGCTGATGGTATGTCTGCAAATAAACTATTAAAAATTGGAAGCCAGTATCTTCCACCAGAAAACAAGATTTTATGAGTGTTGCCTGAGTTATAAGGGTATACTCAGTGTACTACCGGAGGCTTTCATTCTCTTGGCAAGAAGCAGAAGAGTTGGCAGCTTATAAAGAAATGAAGAGGGACATTTGTTTGACGGTTTTAAAGTTCCTGTTCTTTCATGCAAAACCTAAAGTTACTTGTGTATTATCTAAAAAAATTATATATATAGCTCACCTTCTTTAATTTGAACGTTGCCTGTTTGCTGCCTACTGTGGTATCAGACACATTGAGTGTGCCAAGTTTTTCTTCAAGCTTTAAACGATCTCCAAGAGTTTTCCTGCAGACAATAATTAACATTAGTCCCTATTTTTGCCATCTTTTTACTATAATAAAAGTTGATAATACAGTCAAAACTAATCTCAATTTTTCTGAAACCCTGAAATGCCATAACTCTAAAAAAATAAACATTCAGTAAACAGAAAAGACAAGTTCAAATTGTTCCCTCCAGATACTGCTTTCAGCAGAAACACTTTTAAATTATGTAAAGTTCATTGTTTTTTCTGCTAAAAAAGCAATGAGACTCTAGTTCAGAAAGAAACCACACCCTTCTACTGCTCTAGTTTTCTATGAAATGTCAGAAGTCAGGAATATTCGGCTGCAGTAATAGATACATATACAAACAAAAAACTTGTAAGGCTAGATAAACACTGTTTTCTTGAAGTCTTATTTCTGAATTGGAAACACTTTCGAGGGAGGGAAATAATCTTCACTATACATCAGAGTGAATTCATCACCAAATGAATCACTTCAGTGATAGCGACAAACTACTTATTCCAAATACAAATGACTGTTTGGACACTGCACTCACAACAGTCTAACACAAACAGTTTTTTAAATAGAAGAACAACGAAAACAAGAGAATACAGTAAAGGAGCTCCACAAGTGCATGGTACTCATCAGTTAGTTTCTGTAAGCAAGCTGATATATAGAGCCTCTCCCTTGGGCACTGCATTCTAGCATTTCTATGGAGAAGCTGGTAGCTGTTGTGGCTGAAACTGATACTGCTTTCAGCTCTCCTCCACTGGATGTTAATGCTCCTACAAAGGCCAGACACTTGGATATGCCCCAGTTGCTCCAGTTTGCGAGCATCCTAGTTTCCTGTGGCCCTTGCTGACTTCAGTTAAGTTAGGTTGTAAACTGGAACAGCTGAGGAGTAGAAATACACCTTGTTCCCACATAGCCTCTGGCACAAGGGTGAGGCATGCAGGCACGGATGGTGCTGGCTTCAGCCAGCCTCCCTAAAGGCACCTGTGAGTCCTAACATGGCTCCTGCTTCTTCTAGAATTTGAGTCCTACAAGTAGGCAGTGCAACCTGAAAATATAATATGGCTTGTACAGTGAAACTTACTCTGTGATGTGCTTAGAAAACATTTGCCTAAACAGTAAACTAGTTTAGTTTCTGCAGTTTAAGATGTTGATATTAGTGCCTTATTAGATCTCTTTGAAGAGGGCTAACAGTACTTTCTGTACAAGTTTTAAAGGGCTTCTTTGTACAAGTTTTAAAGTGGTAAATAAATAATCAAAAATACAAATGATTAGCAGCCACCAAAGCCAATGGCATTTGCCATGGATGAAGGGCTTATGGATGTGGCCTATGCATGAATTCTCTGAAGTCTGATGACTTTTCGTTAATGAGCCATTTTATGTAACAAAGACTTTTCAGATTAACAATCAAAAATTACTGTCAAGAATTACTTTATTTCTCATGACTAGGTACTTTGTAATTTTTCTGTAGTATATTTTCCATTGAGTACATGTAAAAACTTGTTCCATCTGTGTGAATCGGGAAGACAAGCTAAGCCTCAGAGCCAACTATGGCAGAAGATCAGTCACTGACATTGTGGTGGGATTTCCACATTCAAGTGAAGTCCTATTTTTCTCCCCTTTGAAAGTGAACTGGAGAAATATGGCTACTACCCAGCAATTATTTAGCATGACTGCCTAGATACTGCTTCAGTCAGGAGAAAAATTAAAATGAGGTGATACTAGGAAAATGCTGTGTGGTTGCAATTTTACTTAACAATTGCAGGTATGGCTATATTTATCTAAAAATGTGCAGACCTCAAATGATAGTGAATTGCACACACTGATACACAGACAACAGCTGAGTGGTTTGTGTTTTGGTTTTGTTGTTTGTTGTTTTGTTTTTTTTAAATAATCCTCAACAAATTGATTCAAGGGATACACTAACAGTGTTATTAAAAGAAACTTCTCCTGTCCTGTAAAAAAACAACCAAATAAAAAAAATAGCCCAGGCACTTTTTTCCTCTATATAAAGAGAACAGTTTTTCAGGACTCTTCCCACTGTTTTGCTTCAGCAATACCTACGAATATCAACTATGCTTTTGTTGGATTTTGTTGACTTTCTTGGGACACATCTCTGAAGACATACACCGTGACCGTCATACTTCATAGTGACTACCACAGTTTTTAATTTTGACCTGCTCTAACTTCAGTAACAAACCTTTTAAAGGGACATTAAGAAAATCAAAAGACCTCTTAGCATACTGATAAAAAACCTTTCTTTTCATGAATTCCTTTTAATTTACTATGTAAGGAACTTCTGCAGTAAATAAAAGCAAAGTTTTGCAGGTTCTCATGTGTAGAGTGTAAGAGCGCAAAAGGGGAAAATGAAATGTAGATGGATTTGAGACAAGGCATTTTTTACAACTATGAGTAAATATTGCAGCTTTCCTGTGCAAAGAAATGTGCAGACTTTTGGTCTATGAAGAAATGTATAGTACGCACCACCACTTTAGAAATTGGGCTTGGAGCCATGCTGAGTAAGGAACATGTCAAAAGGAACACCCAGTTTTATATAAGTCATAAACTGTTTCCTCAGGTAGAACATTATACGATTAGAGAAAAAAAGAACACCTAGCCATTAAATGCATAGTGAAGGTATTAAGGTACTTAATTATATTGGTCACAGACCATCATTCCAAAACTTGGATAAATCAAATCAAAGACAAATGTGCCAGCCTCACCAGATTGTACATGCCATTACAGTCTTTCCAATTTTCAGTGCATTACTTGAATTATTTTTATGCTGACTACTTATCACTGAATAAGGCCAGCTGAAAACATTTAAGCATTTTCTTCACAAAATTCTAATATGTAAAAATGCTTATTAACCAAACAAGCAAACTCACAACATCAACTAAGTCATTATGATTACAGAATCGTATCAGTTACACACCACAAGAAATAGACACCAGCTGTTAATTTTTAAATTTCTTCTAATTTTTAAATTTCTTCTAAGAATTCGAGGAATCTTAAACTCTATACTAAGAACAATGCTTGGATGAGCACAAATGGGATTAGTTTCTACATACCTAATTGCTTAGACAATAATAAAAAAAAATAAAAATCAATGACAATTCAATGACAGCAACTCAGAAAAATATAAAGTATATAATGCCGTCACACCACTTTTTTGTCATCTCATTGTATCCTCAATTTTTTCTCCTCTTTTCAACATTTTATATTACATCCCATCTGTGCACCTACCACACAGAGGGTATCTAACCTCAGTCACCCTAATTATGCATCACACCTTGCAAGATGCTTTGCAGAAGATCAGCAGTGAATTTTAAGACTCTTTCCCTAAAAGCACTATTTTAAAAGTCTTTCCACGGTTTATGTCATCACTGATACTTCTCCATCCACTGGACAGGTCTGTGGTATTTGCTTTCATTTTTCCTGTGCTGAAGCAGTAAGTTTTCTCTCTCTCTATGTACCAGATGAAAAGAATTTACTTTGTCCTGTGTCATACTGTACTGTCTTGGCTTAATCGCTTATTAAGTTCTGTTGTCTCTCTGCCATACTTTAAACATTATATTTGTTTAACCATAAAACAAAGTTTTCAACAACTATGTCACTTTAAGTTATATTCCTGAATCACCAGATGTGGCTTTACTGGTAAGTGCTTCAAGACAAAATGCCAGTGGCCTGCATTGTAGAGAAATACTTGAGAGAATCATTCACCCCCAGCTATTAAAGTAGGAACATTAGTCTTACTTGATTAATTTTTGTTTTTTGGCAGAGTCTTTGAAGCTTCTGAATTCCTCTCCTTCTTTAATCTCAAAAAACTGAGGTTTCAGTAATGTTTGCTGATCCTCCTTGAACCTTTCCTGCCGCTTTACTTTTTCCTCTTGGCGTAGAAGCTTGCGCTGTTTCCTGACCTCTTCAACCCAGCCTTTTTCATCATCTGAACTCTCAGAGCTTTCTGCATCACTTGCTTTTCCTTCTGGTTCTTCCTCCTCTTCCTGAAGACAAAAATAGGATAAAATAAGAAATCATCAACTGATTTTCTTTTCAAACTATTCCTGCAATTAGAGTACGTGACAACTTTTGCATAGATACAGTTGAAGAGAACTAAAATTTGAACAAAAGCAGTAACAGCAAATGAAGCAGAAGATATACTAGAAAACTGTTTCTACCTACATATTTTATGTTTTTCAAACATATATTCAGACACAATACTGTTCACATCTAAAAACTATGGTAACAGTACAAATTACACTTCAATTAATGTATCTGCTAAGTCATTCTTGCATTGCCCCCACCTTTCCTTCTCTCTACGGTAAAAAAATCTGAATGTTTGAAATAAAGGGAAAGAGTCTGTGCATTCTTCCTAATCTAAATGGAAAATATTTTACCTGTTCTTTTGCCTCCAGTTCCTCTAAGATCTTTAGCTTCCTCTTTCTTTTCTCACTTATTTTAGAAACAAGAGGGTTAAGTAGCCTAAATTCTTCACTCTGCTCATCCACCTGGAAATCTGGATTCTCAAACATGACCTTAAAACGATCGTCTTTGAGAAGGCTAGGCAGATTCTGGAAAAGAAGCAAAGTATGAGTGAATTAAAGAATTCTGAAACAGACATTGGTAAACTAAGTAATACCTTTTTAATTAAACAAAACTCAAAACCAGCATGTGAAAGCCTCCCTTTCATGAATGTTATATTCCTGTGAGAATGAGTACCTAAGAAGTGCTACCTATAGAAAAGCCCTCCCCTCCCACATTAACCCCTTTTTCTCCTTTAGACTTCACTTAGAATAAAAATTTATTATTTTCAACATCAGGAAGAAATACTGTTGCTAAGAGAAACCACATGGGCTATTTTATAAAATGTAGTTAATTGTGTTTAAAAAAAGGCAATTTTATCTTCAGGTTTTATAGACACCATCTATTTGGCTACGGTTACCACCAAAATACCAACAAATGCAAATAAAGTCCCTTTTTTTTTTTTTTTAACAATTTTGGAAATGACTCTGCATTTAGCTACAAAACCTGTACCATCTTCACAGTGATTATTTCATCATTTTAAGCTTTAAGGTGCTATATGGGCTTTTTGCTGCTGCAGCTGCAGTGAAGTCCACCTTAAAGCCACTTATTATGAAAAGCAGAAACAATGGAATTTTGAATCTGGCCAGATAACAACCCCCCAACTCTAAGCATTACTAGTGCTCCCAGTTACAGAAGTCTCCAAATGAAAGTTCACCTTCTGTTTCCTTTTTCTAGTAACCTGTTGTTCTTCACCTTCTTCTTCCATCAGTTTCAGTGCAAGCTCTTTATTGACTTTTGGAAGTTTCTGAAGAGAGGAAAGCAATAAATCAGTAAAGTACTCTTTTACACATGCAAAAAACTACATACTTTACATTCTTAAGTGTGAGGAAGAGAGAATTCTTATTAATTCTTACAACTCTTACTGAAAAGCTCCTTCACTAGGTTCCAAATATTTCTCAGTACTAGTAAAGCAATAGCAGTTGGAAAAAAATTAAGCAGAACTTCTGTTTGTTTCTTCCCTGTAAATGTATCAGCTTTAGTACTTTAAAAGAAATCCTTTCCCCTTGTATGGTGAGCAAGCTCAATCTAGAAAGCTATTAGTTCTAAACACAGCACGATTTTTATATGTCTCTTTCCAAAGTGTTATATTTTAATGGCTTAAGAAGTTTAGTTTTATGACAGAAGTAGAAACCAAGTTTTACCAGCAGGTTATCCACTCAAGCAGCGAACGTAATGAGAGCTGCTCTTTTACACTTTGGTATCATCTCTGGGTATCACATGCATGGGATTTTTACAGTTCCATTCAAAAAGTTCTGTAAGTACTTTGTGTCTCTAATGATAAACATAACCAAATCCTAAGTCATCATATCTCTGAGACACACTTAAGCATATATTACTCTTTATGAATAGTTTTCCCAGAAGTATGATTGCTGTTTACAAGATTTACCTTTAGTTGAACTCTCTGTGCACGTGTTTCTTCTATCTTCTGTCTTATTTTCTCTCTTCTGTATTCTTCATAGGCAAAGGGGTTGGCCATCATTTTTGCCTTTGAACAAGCAGGAGGAAGTAAAAAGAAAATACCATTAATACAGGCCACAGTCTGTTATTTGGAGGAAAAAAACCCCACAAAATATAAAAAAAAAAGAAACCAACAAAAACCCAACACACATTATTTTATTGTCAAGAGCAAAAACTGACAATTGCCTTCTTTACCTTATGATAAAGTCTTATGTCCATGAAAAAGCCATGCATATATGCTCTGAGCAATGATGATCCAATGAGATGAGCGAGGCCTGGGAAAAGAAGTTATAGAAGATTTCAAAGAGCTTTCATACACAAAGAACATCTACTCCAAGCTACCCACTTCACTTACCCAATTCAAGACAAACAAGCACTGCCAGTACAATACAGTCACAATCTAACAGTCACATCAATTACAAGAAGACTAAGTAAAAAGAAAAAATATCAATTTGGCCTGTAAGAAATCTGAGCTTCCTCAGAGCAACAAAATACATTTTTCTTGTCATAACACATTACTATCCACTTTTTAAAAAATGCCCTCATGCACTCCACTCCATAAAAGTTTAAAAAGAAAAATCTGAGAGGGTCTTTTTCAAAGTCCATAGACATTGGACAACCACTTTTTTAGTGTGGTATAGAGATGGTTTTAATAAAACCCTTGCCTTGAGTCACTATCTTTGAAGAATCAACATGGTGAAAAAAATACCATGCCGCATCATGTCATAAAACTGTCACTCTAGGTCCCTAACCTAAGTAAGAATGAAAATACTTAGAGTTCTCTTCTCTGATTTTTTTTTCCATGCATCTTCACAAAATTCCAAGACTGAGAAAAGGAAAAGTTTTCTCTAGCAAATTATCCTTTACAGACTCCAAATCTTCAGAAATTAAGGATTAAAAAACCCAAAGTGGTAAATATCTCATCATAAAAATACAGATGATTAGCAGCCACCAAAGTCTACCTTGGGAAAAGCATGCTTACCATCTCTGGTGTATAATTTTCAGCACTGAAATGCCTTGAAACTGTTTCTGTTAGCTCTAGAATAATTCATATTTTCTAGAGATTACTACATTCAAATAGGGTAGCCTTTGGCAGATATTTCTGTGAGTTCCAATACACTATCTGGGCACCTCAAAAGCATTTTGAAAACCAAAACTATCTCTCTCCCTGTGCCTTTCATTTAGTGTCTGAGAACATACACAGTAGATTAATAGACATATGAAAGCAGCAAGTATCAATCATCTTTTGGGGATAAAAACCTGAGAAATACAAATATCTAGTGTTGCATAAAGCCATCAGTCTGGTATATTAATAACCAAGAAGACTGGAGGAAACTACTGACAGTGAATTTTAAACAATCCTCATACTTCACATTGGAATTACAAAAACTGAACAAAGATGTCAGCTAAAGAGGACATTCAACTGTTTTACCTAAATTTTCGAGGTCTTTTCTTGTAACGAATTTGTAATCATCATAAACTGTGCTCTCTGGATTCTCTTCCAGTTCTTCAGTCAAGTTGTCCAAGAAGGAACACCATTTCGGGGCAGGTCCTAAAGCCTGCAGATGGTACAGAAAGTTACAACATTGCATATTATTACAGAAAAAGAACTGCCTACAATTAGGCTCTTGGCCACTGAGCTGTAATGCAGTAACAAATGAATTCCTCTGAAATCAAACACACCTTAAGAGCAAGTTATGAGAACACAATTCAACGTATTGCTTGAATTAGCAATAAGCAGCACTACAGATTATGTAAGTGTTAATTCAGTTTGGGTCATTTATTTGAAATCAACAATCTAGAGATTTCAAGTTTAAATCTTTCAAGTGGCCTCAGTCTGATAATTTTATTAAAAGCTCAAATCCAAACATTACAGATAAAAATTAGGAACTAATGGGACTAGATAGCAAATAATCTGTAAAGCACTGCTGGATCCTGAACTCAACAGGTTCACTACGCAGTCATGTTAAATTCTATTCTGCCCTATTAATATATATTTTTATACATATATTTCATGTATTTCTATTCAAGGATAAACTCAGACTGTATGAACAGATCATGGGAAATATTTAAAAACTTGCATATTTCCACCATGAGGCAAAGGATTTATTTGAACAATATTATGTTGCAGTATCAATGTACTTTTCCATATAAGCTTCCTTCCATTTCCCAAGTTAACAATTAGCTCCGTTCACTTTTCCCTCCTGCTGTTCTGATTGAAATTCCTCTCTATCCTGATGCATGCAGCCATATACAACTGTTCCAGAACGATTATTTTAGTAGGCAAGTTAGCTGAATGGAAAAATCCAATACTACATTTTTCTGTCTAGAGCAAATCAGCTGACATTTTAGAACATAAAGTGAACAGTTAACTCCTAGAATGGGACTTTTAATTAGGCTTCTGAATGGTTTGCTAAAAATTCATTTTAAAAACTCCACAGCCAACATGACAATAGGAATTGTAATTCAACAACAAAATTTGAAGATCCTGTTTGATTATGCATAGAAGTGATATACACATGAATACATAAATTTATTTTAACATGATAGTGTGGTAACAATATGAGATAATGCTGTTTATTTAAAAAGAAGTGTGTTACTATTCATTCAGAAGCCTTCTTTGGAAGACAATTGGAGAGAAAATATTGCAAAACATTGTATTCTAAACCACAACATTCCTCTAATATTCTAGACTGTAACATTGTGGTGATAATACTGTATTCTAGATGACTACTGCCTCTGTATCACTTATGATTTACCTTCATAACATTTCAGCCCTCATGGAGAACCATAACATGCCAAATGAAAACCTTCACTCTTCTACCATGCTGTGTATTTTACTCCAATTACTAACACGAAGCACTTTACCTACTTAATGAGTTAACCAAATCCCCATGTCTGTACCTGTAATACTCATCTTAAACACTATATCAGCATACAGATTGCTTTCTTGCTAGCATTGCAGAAGCTTTTGTCTCCATCTTGTCTTCATCTAGATTTTAAATTTTTCAGTTATTGTCCCCAAAGCCACTTCTTCAAATCTAAATGCCAAATTTTTACATTAATAAGAAAGCAGACCAAATATATTAAATGTACCACTGGGTTTCATGCCATTAAAGAAAACAGTTATCTGTGCTTCATTACAAGACCATCAAAGAATGACTTGAGTGGAGGAATCTTCTCTAAAGTTTACCTATAGTTTTGTTTAGTATGAAACCATTTGTCCTTCTTATAAAAAAGAAGTTGCCTACCAATTAAACAAAACTTCTGTTTTAATAAAATTTAAGTACAAATTTCTCTGTTGAAGATTATTACAAATGTGACTACAGAATCCTTGACTCACATCCATTCCCATTAAACAAAAAGTTCCCCTTCATTCCATCTTGCTGAGAGATCTTGTAAAGATCTCTATCACTTCAATAAACCATTTTCATCACTTCCATGTCTACGACACTACTTGTTCAAGCCTCACAAAGCCCATGTTACTCATTAGAACTCATGCCACTCCAACCAGTTAGGCTAATCCCCCAGTGGGATGTTGACTGGTGTAAATCTTTGAATGAATAACAAAAGCAGAAGTCTCACAAGTAAGGGAAAACAGCTTATCTACTCTTCTGCTGTAGCTCCACTCACTGTTCCAAGTATCCTTTGTACTCAAAACCTGATACAAACAATAAAACTTTTCATGGCACGTAATCTGTGTCATGAAACACATAAAGCCAAAATATCCAATTAATTCATTATAATCTGTTGAGCAAGTTGGATGATCAGATCACAGAAAACAAGAGGGAGGAAATGAGATAATTAACTGAAAAAAGTAGTGGCAGAATACCAGGAAAAAATAGAAAGTCCAACCATTATTCAAATTTCACATGTAAACTGACAAAACGGAAAACCCTACAGAGTTGTCTGCATATGTTTTATTGCTTTATTTCCCTCTCTCCCACCCTACTGAAATCACTTGTCTACCTGTTCTAGGACACTTAAGAGTTTTGTATATTAAAACAGTACATTTTTTAAAGCTTAGGAAGAAATCTGAAAATAGAAAACGCAAACAATACCAGCCACAATGACAAAAACAAACAAGAAACTTCCTTCTCTTGCAGTAGTAATGCTTCACAGAATTTAACTGCCAGTGCATTTTAACTGCAGAGTTTAATGCTCCTCTGTCATCCACTGTCAACCAACAGACATCCCAATATGATGCTGAGAGCAGTCTGAAATGGCAGGGTTTGCTACTCCTGTGCCCAGGTACAAAGGCAACAGTTCAGAGGGCTGGTGCACACTGGGTCACCAAGGATGAGGAAGGCAGGCATGCAGCAGCACAGGGGAAACCTCTTAGAGCTCCTGCCACCCAGCACTGGCACCACCTCAGCCTGGTGTGTAGGCCTCTTCAAAACTAGCAAACCAGTCACAAAGCTGTGGCATTTAGGTAGGCTAAGGGAATGTACAATCCTACCAGATCTAAGGGAGGAAAAATCCACTTGAATTCACAGCAAGAATACAAAAATATTACTGAGGGAGGCAATCACATGCAACTAAACTGACAAATCTCATTTATACAATACTTATGATAGACCAAATAGGTTTCTCCACAAGTTGTAGAGAAGTTGCACAGAGTTGGTGGCAAAATGATTATTAAATAAGAGCACATCTATATTCAGCTTTTATTCAAATATATTTTAGGATAGGAAAACCAGGCATCATCATCACCAATAGTGACTGAACCGGTATTTTTGCTATTTTATTATTAATAAAATTATCTGTTTGCAAGTTCCAGAGATCAATTTTACATGAATGAACTAAACAGTTGCTCTTCTCTTCTCAGGGAGTCAAAACAGGCTCGGTAATCTATGTAACATCCTGAAAAACAGTTAAGCACCTGGAAGATTTCATACAAGGCAGTGATAAACTCTTCAGCTCTAAATATGATGTCAAAATATAGCAAGACTCAACAAGCAGAAATTCTTCTCAAATTTTGTTGATGTATTTTAGCAATCAAAAACATGAAAAATGTTCACGGACAGCACAAATCAAATTTGAAAATAATTAACTAGAATTTGCAAAGTTTACACTGTCTGAATTTCCTCCAGAAGTCTAACTTAATGTGTGTGGACACCATTCAACAAATAATTTCCAAAGGCTTTTGAAATCAGAATGATTAGCTGATGTGGCTGTACAAGACAGCAACATGCAGTTTCACAAAATACATCATATCACTGCTCTTTCATAATGTATTTTGGAAGTAAAACCTTCTTTCAGAAAGTCTTCAAACTGTTTGTCGTGGTACCTCCTAGGGATTTTAAGTTAGATCTTTACCAGGTAGCAAAAATGTACTAGTTAAATTATTCACTGCCATACTATTTGAATAATGTTGATTACAATAAAAAAAGCTTATTTTTAAGCCCTTCAGTAGAGCTCTGGGTATAGCGTATTATGTAAAATTATTAACATAAGAGCATTTTTCTAGTGAATATTTTCACTAATGACTGCCACATACAGTAGGAAAACACCAGTAAAATCTGCCAGTGATAGACTGTCACACAAGAAGGTTCAAAAATCTCTCAGGGAAAAAAGCTACGTTGAAAACTAAAATGCTGGAAATTATATGAAATTATATAGCCAATGACTGTCATCTGGAAACAGAACACAAAAAAATTATACCAACTGATCACAAGACAATAAAATAGTCATACAAGGCCATTGTAATAATATAGAATAGGAATAATGACTCAGTGAAAACATCTTGTACAACTCCAGGCAACAATGTTAAAGATATATGAATGCAAATTGTAACAAGTAGAGTGAAAGGCTCCTAGAATGACTTCTGAAACAGTAATGCTTGCACAAGAATAATAACATGCGAAGTTATCACAGTGATACTGTAAATGAGAGAAGTTAGCTAAGCATTGGAGGAATGTGACACTTGAACAGTCTTTTAATAGAGACAAAGAGGAAGAAACAAACCATTTTCAGATTAAATCCACCATATTCATGGAAAAAAATTATACAATCTGATTGCCTGTGATCAGTCTGGGTTCCATAATCCAAGAAAGTCCCCCCATTCCTCTGCTCCCATTAAAATAAAAATTAATCCAAACTTAAAGCACTTAAGCAGAGATTTTTTCCTAGATTATAACTTCTTTAAATTAAATATATTTATATATTTATATATATATATATTTATATTTATTTATAGATATTTATTTATATTTTATATACATACAACTCAATGACCTGATGTACATATTTACATGTAAAAGAAAAATAATTTTTCCGAGGAGATGAAGAATAAGGATAATAATAAAATCTTAATTTTGGTGTAGCTTTTTTTTTTTTAAATAAAATGGCACAATACAAAGCATTTTAAACTTTTAACATGACACGTTTGCTGGAGAAAGCAAATGGACATCTATGCATATATATTCTCAGCTTCAATCACTCCATTTAAGAGGAGAAAGAGATTACAAAAGGTCTCATAAGGAAGAAGGAAAGAAATGGGTGATCTCCAGGGTGTGGGCAGTGATTGAAATGTGCAATTGTGTTTTAAACATAATTAGCTCCCTAATTGCATAGCCAAGTTTAATTAATGCAATTACATGAGTAATTAATTACCATTCATTTTAAGAGTGCTGTTTTCAATGTTTTGTTCTCTAGTTTTTAAGAATTAAACAGATCTCAATATGTAATATCCTTGAAAAGTTTCCATCTATAAGCATTGAAAAGGCAAGAGAAGGAAGACCTTGTTGTACAACAGTGAAGGTTATATCAATTGCAACTGGTAACTCAAAAATTAGATGGCTTATTTCTAGTTCGTAGACATGAAAAGCTGCAGCTCTCTACTCTTGTCCCTGTGCTTTTGGGTTTCAGTCATACCCAGCCCAAGAGCTTTAGCGAGCCCAGGAGATTAGCTTGTGCTTTTTACCTTGTTATGCTTCTAATCTACTATATTTCCATGTACAGTGTTTCTGTTAGCAACCAATGTGTTCCAAATAATTTGTGATTTTGAATTCTATTCTGATAGACCTTTCTAATCTACTTTTTCCCCTATGAATGTTCCACAACCAACTCCAATTGTGCACCATTAATTTCACAAGTAATTCCATTTAATGTACTGAATAAAATTCCCTAATTCTCTGAATTAAATGGGTTTGGGGAATAAACTCCAAACAAATCTCCCACATATTCTCCTTCTTGTTAATGTCATGCTTTCACTCACTCTACATTATATGATGTAGATTTGTTGCTTTTATGGATATCAAGTAGCTCACTGGAGTATGGCTATGACCAAGAGAGACTGAACAGCATTTTTCCTTTTTGGCATACTACTGACAACAGCACTGCATTTGGTTTTAAGCCCATACACTCATAAATTTCAGTGAACTATACAATGAATTGGCTCTTTCTCTTACCATAACTCCAGCACATCCAGATATTTTTGGCAGATTCATTAATTTGAGAGGTTGGTTTTCCTACCTTTCACTATGCTGTGGAAGCTGCCAAATCAACAATTTGGAGGTTTTACTCCTTAGAAAGCATGTTAAAGGAAATGTTGCTTTTAAGATCTTCCCAGTGGTAAACAAAAACTGCTGCAGGAACTTGCACACATCTTCTAGGAATGAGATACTAAATCTTTCTGCTTTGGTAGTAACCAGATATTAAGTATTGCCTATTCTAATATTAAGGCACTTGGCTTTATAGGGGTTTGCTGGGGGTTTTGGTCTTTTGTTTTGGTGGGGGTTTTTGTTTGTTTTGGTCTTTTGTTTTGGTGGGGGTTTTTGTTTGTTTTGGTCTTTTGTTTTGGTGGGGGTTTT